>JZKD02S0888868.1:450387-472812 GCA_000966675.3 Picea glauca | reverse complement strand
GATCATAAAATGAATGTCACTTTATGTTTATTTATACCAAAATTTGACCTTTAATTATTTTAGGTCAAAATATCAGGGCCGACCTGGCCAGTTTCTTACAAAATTAAATTATGGAAAGAATAAAATAATTTTGCAAGTAAATACCCTCCTAGGGGTGATTTCATTCCATTCTAGGGTGACGTTGGACCTCTGTCATGCAAATAACGTGCAAATAACGTGCAAATAACGTGCCAAAACCCTGCCCACACGTGCAAATAACATCATGATTACCCCCAAGGTGAAAACCACTGCATGTATAAACGTCCAGAGCTGTATGGGTGACGTCCACGGCCTCTAGAGGCCAACATTCAGGTGGGAAAGGCACAACCGCCCGGGTCTAGGTCCACCAAAGTGCCTCCAAAGGAAACTTCCTTCTTCTTCTTGGTAGAACCCCTTCATCTTCATCTTTCCCCTTGGTTGGGGTTTTAACATCCATCAAATGTGATTTGAGCCCTCATGAAGGTTTGAGCTAGTCATCTCTCCATGTACCTGTTCATCGGGAATGGTCCTGTAAAGACAACAAGTACACTCTCCAGGGGTCCATAAGTCACAGATATCATAATACGTAAATCACATATAATAATTAAAATGCCCAAACATGTGCATTAAACCCCCCTAAACCCAAACAAATGCTCAAAACGTTATGAAACTTGACAAGTCTAGGGTTTGGAATGGTCGCAGGGTGTCCTATTGGGACAATCTCCCTTAAGTCAAGGTCATTTCCCCAGTGGAGCTTGATCCAAATCATGCAAGCGTATGAGGTGGTGAGGAGAAAACCTTTGGGCATGGGGTGCATGTGATAGCAGGTAAATGTAACACTCACTTATGGGTGCCTTTGTTGAGGGTGAGTTGCACCTTGTCATGGATCCAAATGTTTCCAAGCCCACTGATTTACATTTATTCTTTTTATCTTTTCTTTCTTCTTTTAGCTTTCTTTCTTCATGCTGCAAGGAAAGAGTTGATGACCATCGCCATGGCTTGGTGACCATCTAGTGGCAGTGTCACCCACAAACATTTCATGGAAATGAGAAGTCTGGCTCATGATGAGACCCCATTTCTCTTGGCCATGCAACCAAGAGTCACTACCTTGGCTTGGTGACCAGTTGGGTGGTAGTGTCATACCGCTAGATGATCATGGTCATGATAGGCCAACTCATGATGAGACCTCCTATCCACCAACAAATTCCTTGAGTGTTTTATTCATATGTGGGTCCCCTTTTCTTTCTGAGAAGTGTTTCAATGCTTTCTCGAGGATCCATGGGCGAACAATCTCGAAGGTTTAAATTCGGCTCTTAACTTTTTCCTGCTACATTTCCCCCCTGGGCCTTTAGCCCCTTCTTCCCATGAGGTAAAGTACAATCCTTTCCAAGTGGAGCCTTTCCCAATGCCCAAAAATGTGGATATATGGAGGGGATAAAGATGGAAAATTGTAAGTATGGAGGGAACGGGCGATTACTCTTCAGATATCCATTAGGTAACAACCTATCCTAAAGGGAAACCAACTTACTAGGGCACCATGTGACCCTCTCAGGTTTGAACAAGGCAAAGATAATAAAGTCAAGAAAACGTTATGAAATCTAGAAAGATTCAATGCAACATGTTTAAATGTTTTAAAAATCAGAGCGATAAATACCATGATATTGAGACTTATTACCTCATGAAGTAAGACTCATTGCCATTTCAAGACTAGGCCGGTGTGATGGATACTACTGTCGATGGTATGTGGGATCTTCTCATGGAAAAATGGGGCCCTCTGGGGCCATTCTCAAGTTGTCTAGATCTCGACACTCCATGTCTAGGACCTGTGGGCCTTGAGACATGATCTCCTTAGTTACCCCTAGGTTTGGGGGTAACAAGTAATAACAAAGACAATTCAAGCCATTAGACAACTAAGCTCTACACATTTTGTCACGAAAACTCAGGATAGCCTCTTTTTCACTATGCCACTTAGGTCGTTGAATTGGCTACATGCCTCAATACAATTCTCAGGAAACTATTCTTTGGTTTTTGTATTGAGTAACCAACTCATTCTTTAGTTTGTATAATTAATATTGATGGCATATTAATTATGCTTGGTATCTCACTCACACATTAAAGAGAACCTGAAAATATTGGAATAAATATTTTTCTACGCATGCTCAGACAATTGGACGTGGCACTTAAATATGCTTCTCACTATGCAATGCTAGGCAGTGAGAGGACAAGCATTGGGAAACCTAGGAGTAAGGAGCAATAGTTAGAACACCAAAATGGGATGCATATGGATTCTTATAGCCACATATGATCACCATATGGTTGCATTTATCCTGTGGCAAATCTTAAACATCCAGGTAACGAGGGATCGACCCACATAGAAGGATTTTCGGGCCAAGAAATGGAAAATCGACACAACAATTAATTGGAGCACCCAAAAAACAATGGGAATTGTGGGCAACAAAAAAAAGAGGTGCGCCTGGCCTCTCCTTGAGTTGGGATTCCCACGCAGGGATTGACAACCAAGGAAAATGCATGTGGGGACTTTCCTTCAACCAGGGTTCACTCTTCACATTTTAGCAACAAATAACAATGTGTATGCAACAAAGGAATGACCATCAACAACTTAGACACTTCCAAAGAAAAAAAAATGTGTAACAAGCCACTCATTACCCACAATGATTATAAATAGATGCATAGAAGCAATTAATAGATTACTAGTGATTTTAATAAAATACACATGTGAATTTAAACCAGTCATTTGATCAACACACATATAGGAAAAACAAAACTCAACGAGACATGATTTTTAACCTGGAACCCAACTTTGGAAAACTAGTTGAATGGTGCTTAGTATATTCTTCTTTCTACAAGTTTTCCATATTTTAAAATGCTCTCTTCCTACTTGGAAAAAATATCCCTTTGAGAATGAGCGAACATGGAGAGATAGGGGATAAAGGAAGTCCAACACCCATGGCCCTTCACTTCCCATTCCTTAGCCTTCTCTCCTATATGTTACCTTGTCTCTTTAATTATTTTCTTCAACTTTTCAGTTACATGCTCATTAGGCTTATTCCACGTTAACTTTCATTGCTTTATGTGGATTTCATAAAGTTGTTTAATTTTCAATTTATTTTGAAGGTATTGAGTCTTATCCATTCTTTGGTCCGTATTTATTTCGGATCACTCCTCCCCATTGAGAGGCTTTTTGGTCTCCAAAATATCTAGGAAACCAATCTGGATAACTGTTGTCTACTTCTCTAGATCGTGGCTCTGATGCTGGCTCCTGGCTTCAGCTCTAATTTTGGATCATGGCTCTGGCTCATGGCTTTGGCTCGTGTCCCTAGTCCTCGGCTATGGCTCTAGCTATGGTTTTGGCTCGCTTGTTCCCGCATTGCAACAATCTTCTCATTGAGTCTCATCTTTGATCATTATCTGAATCTGAACTCTAGACTCCACAGTCATTCCCATCTCCCTCTCTGGCTTAGAGACAATCCATCTCAGCTACAAACAAAGCCAAGTCAAATGTTGGTTTGTTTAGTGTGTCCCCAACATGCTACAATCAAACAAAAACCCCTCAAGCATGGTTGCATTCCTCTGCTGGGATCAATGGCTTCCTGGCATGGAAAACAACTCTCTGGTTCTTGCACATGTTTGTGACATATCTACTTTGGAACAATTAGACTTGGCCAAAAATAATTTAAGTGGATAGATTCCTCAAGAGCTCTCTAAATTATTTGAGTTGAGTGTTTTTGATGTTTCATTTAATAACCTTTGTGGTCCAATCCCAACAGGAAGACAATTTTCCACTTTTAATGTAAATTCATTTCAAAGGAATAAGTGCTTACATGGGTGTCCTTTAGATACATGCAATGAAAATAAAATAACAAAGGGAGAAGACAATAGTAGTAGTAAGTCTGGTAAGCCTAAATTGGGATGGCTTAATAGTCTGGATAAAAAGATGTCATTGATGGCTTTGGCAATGGGATTGGGGATTGGATTTGGAGGAGTAATTTTTGTTTTTATAGTGTGGGAGAAAGATAAATGTTGGATGATGCCTCTGAAAAGGCTACAACCCTTTTATGGGGTTTATAGACTCCCTACATAACTTGGAACCTCTAGGAAGAGGCTCTACCGATTAAATGTATGGTTAATATTGTAGATTACCATGCTCATGAATAATATTGTAATATTCAGAGAGAAAATATATAAACATGTCAATATGGTTGTATACTGATTGTGGATATAGATTGTTAAATATTGATGTTTGATTATATATCATGACATATAATTTATGATACCTTTTTTTTTCATAATTTAAAGTGATATTTGTACTTATAAAATAATATTTGTACCTCAGATGGGGTGCTACACAACTCATCTTGCACATGAGACACTACCCAACATTGAAATCTATGGACACTTGGCTCTCCAATCCTTGCGTCGACGACTTAGGTGGACTTGTTTGGATGTGGCATGGTCATTTCACATAGGGCTCATCACATACGAAGGAATTTGGAGGCAGAGGAATGTTGCAGGCTCGCAGGTCGGAGGTTGGAAACCTTAATGCCTGGTACAGTGAATTCAATGACCTCATAACGACCATGACACAAGTGAGGAGAGGGAATTTTAGCTAGCATAGGGCTTGGAAATAATGTCATTCTAGCATTGGCCTCTACCTAGTGTGCTATTGTTGTGGAAGGAAATTGGGAGTATGTGTCTTTCATCTCCGGGAGTGGGTCTAGACTTCTCATACCAGAAAGCTTACCAAATTTTTGAATATCATGCCATGACAAAGAGGCCACCCAAAGTGAGGAAGAGGATCCCACAGTCCAGTGGGTCGACCTATCTCCATGGTTGAAGGCATGGATAAGAGGAACTCTCACAGGAAACGATCTAGGTCTCCCATAGGTAATTCAAGCAAGGATCAACAACAGGAAAGTGGACATACCCCGAGAGGTTGGGGCTACCAAATAGAATGGTTTGGCAGGCGGGGGCACTCTCTTGGGTATGCCCTGAAATCCTTTCCAGGCTAGACTTCGTTTAAAATCCCACCTCCCAACACCCACAACAGTTCTACCAGGAGCATTCATGGAGCTCACTCCACGGGCAACTCAGTAAAGCATGCTTTGGTAACGTCATATGCAGGCACAAGGAATGACAACAACGTGGAGGGTACCTAGCACATTTTCAATGCCCTATTCACTCTTCAACAATTGGTCTTCGGGCTTCGCAGCGAGGTATTTGATGTGAAATTTCGCATTGAGATTTTGGAGAAATGTCTAGCCTTAGCCACACCCTTTGATTTTACTCGAGAATCCGTGACTTCTCCTATGCCAGCGGAGGTGATGGTGCCTATCCTACTTCCTTATGATAAAAAATGGCATCAGGCTTGAAGGTTGCCAGGTTCTTCTTTGGATTTGGTCATGCAATTTTGTATATGGGTCTTTTGTATATAACTATTATCAATGTTAAGGTCAGTCTACAGGTCACAGGTCTAGTATTTTTGTTTATGTCGGATGTCAATCAAGTTATATGCCATCAATGCCACTCGACAATGTCTATTTTTCAGGTCTTATAGGTAGTACAATTGTGGACAAGCAACTGGAGTGAAGTCGGTTCCCAACAATGACGACTTACACTCTAGTGAACAGTAATTTATTTGTAACAATTTTCTATAACAAGTAATATATACATAACTTACTTACAAATAATAATAATAATAATATTTGTATGGTTATTTTATATAAATATTATCATTAATTAGATGAATTAATTAATGATTATATTTTATTGGATTTGCATCATAATGCCAACCCTTTAATTTTTTATCAATGATTATTATTGCACGAACTTATAATATAGGTTTTTATTAACATAATAAATTTATTTAACAAAAATAATAAACTAGGATTATTTTATTTTGGTAAAATAAAGATAAATATTTTTATTAAAAAATAAATAAGTTCATGATTTGAAAAATTATAAAAAAATAAAATCTATTTTATACACATTAATAAATACGAGAAAAAAATAAAAATAAATGATAACTATATTTATTATCATTCTAAAATTATAGATATAACTAACATAAATCCATTTTAATATTAAATCTCTTAAATAAAAAAAACAAACAAACTTGTAACCTCTTAAAATATCCACATAAATTTATTTTTATATATTATGGTTTATTCATGATTTATTTTTAACATTATCAATTTACTACTCATATAATGCCATTAAATCTATAACTTAAAATTCTATAACACATGTAGAGTACATACAATAAATTAAAAAGATAAAAGCTTACTCTATTCCATTGAAAAGTAATGAAGCAATACAATAAATTATTACCTCCTATATGAATTTTTTATTCCAAAATTCTAATAATTTATATAACAAACAAAAATGTATTGTATCATATAAGAGAAGAGTGGGTTTAGAGAAATAATTGAACCTTAGATGATTAAGATATTTATTTACATGAGACATAATTCCATAGAGGAATAATTTTAAATATACTACGTGTAAGTATAAAAAACAATTTTAAGTAAAACTTTGATAAGCATAGAATACAATTATTTTACCTTTAAAATCATCACAAATTTATATGAACTATACAATTTTTTTAGAAATTTGAATATTTTTACAAAACTATTGTCAAACATTTTACATTTTGCATATTAACTAATAGTAAAATTAGTCCAAGTTTTTACATTTTAATATAAATTTTCATCCTTAAAATGATCTCTACTAATCATTAATACCATAAATTAAAAATCCATTAAAAAAACAAATTATATTTGTAACACTTAAACATAGCAAGACACACTTTAAGTATAGCATGGAACAACCTATTTTCTTCCCTTGACGTAATTGACCTCGTTATTGAAATCCTCACCAAATAAAGACCCAATCTTGTAATCGAAGGGTCTTTACATTCATTGGAAATCGTTGAAATGGGTTTGGTCTCATCCTATATAAAAAACAACTTCGAAGGCCCTTTCATTGTGTTCCATGGCATTTGGTCTCGACAACTCAAAATCCATGAGTGTTTTGTAATTATCTATGTAATTTTAAGTATATCACTTTACATATATTTTTTATATAAATTTTATTTAAATAAAGTTTTATATGGTATTTTTCCTTTCTTAAATTTTTTATTAATTATTTGTCATTTAAATTAAGAGTGTGAATTAATATTAAAGTACATTTCTAATAGATTTTTAATATTATATTAAAACTTCAATTTGTTTTATAAAATTTATTTTAAAATAAATAAAATTTGTTTTAAAATATTTTAATGAAAAAAGTTTTAGAAATGAAATTCTACACTTATTTTATTTATATAAACTAAGTAGATAATAAATTTAAAATTGTTAACTTTGACCACCATTGAACTTTACATTTTCATACCATTGATTACAATGAAATTGTTAAGAAGAGCAAAATCTCTAACTCAATAGCTATGGACCTCAAGATATTTAAGATGGAGAGAAGACAAATGAATATACTTTAATAAAATTTAGAAATTAAGGTTAAAAGAAAAGTAATAAAATTTAGTAATTAAGATTAAAAGCAACACAATTGGTTGTAGACATAATCTCTAATTCAATAGTTATAGATATCAAGATATCTAAGATGGAAAGAAGACAATTAACATTTAGTAATAAATTTAGTAATTAAGATTAAAAGCAACACAATTGGTTGTAGACATAATCTCTAATTCAATAGTTATAGATATCAAGATATCTAAGATGGAAAGAAGACAAATAACATTTAGTAATAAAGGTTAAAAACAACACAATGGTTTATGGACACATTCTCTGACTCAATAGCTATGGAGCTCAAAATATCTAAGATTGAGAGAAGACAAATGAACATAATATGACAAAAATTAGTAATTAAGGTTAAAAACAATGCAATTTCTTGTGAATTAATGAATTCATTGGTTATTTCATTAGATAATATACACAAAAATGAGGTGATATTTTAATCACGCTTATAATTGTTTTATTTAGATGATAGAACAACATATAACAATTTAGATGTTAGAACAACATATTAATTTCTTGGTCCTTTGTTTATAATTGAAGTCAAGTTACATCAAAGTAGTTTGAGATTTAAAATGTGCATCAATAATTATATTTCATTTTTTAATAAAACAAAGTTTATTTGTTTCAACTAATAAACAAAATTTTAAATGATTATGTCAACGATAAAAAAAATCATTTTGTAAAATTATATAAAATTATTACTTTCTACTTTAGTAACAGTTAACATTCTCTAAACCTATAATATAATAAATGCGTTAAATATTTCAAAAAATAAAAAATTACTACATAATGTTTTTGTTAGATTTTGTTTATATTAAATTACTAAAAATTATTTAATACAACACTATTATGCTCATCCTGAAACATAAAAAAATATTTATTATTTTTTTCATTTGGAATATAGCCCCACTAGGAATCTTCAAATTCAATACAAAATAATTGTTTATCCAACTTTCTTCCTAAAGTATAGTATAAACACAAAAATCTATGACATTGCATTACTTTATCCATTTAGTCTCTCATTCATTCAAAATTTCATTGTGTTAAGAGGTACATTATACAACCAAATCTAGAGGAGAGGTGTGATGTCCACATACATAATGTTGACATTTACCAAGAAATTTTAAAATAATAAAATGAACAATAATAATAATAATAATAATAATAATAATAATAATAATAATAATAATTTATATTAATGTAATACAAATTATAAATTAAATCTAGATCTATGTTAACTCTAGATATATTAGTGTTTAAAGGGATCAAATCCATAAAGGTGCAAACTTTTTTGAGGGTGTGAAGACTTAAAAGTAAGGTTTCCACCTCTAAGGATTTGATTTGCTTGATAAATTCAAGGTTAATATAAATCTAGGTTGGTACTTATTAAACACCATGAAGGACTCTATTTTTAGTGAATATTGGAATATCATTTGTGCAAGTCTTTTCAAATTTTGTCAAGATGTTATCACTACTAAATTTGGGGACAAAGATGGTGTTAATTACAAATTAGTTTCAATACTAATTTTTTTTGTTATTTTCAGTGTCGAAATTCACCCTATTTCTATCTTTTCAATAATTTTTGGGAATCGTGACATTATATAAATCTTGTATTATGGTGCTGGAGAAATGGTATGCATTTTACTAGTCATTTTCTACAAAAACATCGACATTTTGATATTTTCTCGTCGAATGCAATTAAATATTGACAATTTATACACAAAATTCATTGTTTTAATGTCCAAATTTGAACTTTTTCTTTGTGACATTTTAAAGTATAAGTTAGTTTACTGCAACAATATCAGTGAGATCTTTCTAATGGTGTATCATGTGCCTAAAATGGAGTTCATAAATGAAAGTTATGGCCAGTGGGAAGTGAGAATTTCAAGTCAACATCTCGAGGACCCCATCTTCATGAGGTTAGGGTTATTACTTTTTGTTTGTTTTTAATTCATCTCTTTCTCATGTTATAAAATTAAGATCAAATCTATGCACCCTAATAGAGAACTTAAGATATTGATAGAATGGAATTTCAAATAGAACAAGCAAACAGTTTTTAAGCAAAATGGGATAATTGGGGAATTTTGGGCAATTGGGATAATTGAGATTTTTTTTTTTGTAAATTAAAGTTGTATTACCTTAGATAATCAAGAAACCAATACAAATATAGAATCATGTAGCCAATTCTTCCAAATAGATGGAAACCAGAACCGACTTCAAGCCTAAAAAGGCATCCATATCTGCATCTAGATACATATATGACAAGATACAAAAACCTGTAAAATCTATTGATTTGGATATAGGCCTGCCTAATTCTAAAGCGATGACTATTTTGAACAAAAAGAGACAAGACATGAAAACAATTCATACACTAGAAGAACCTGGATTTCCATCGTTGTCTGGGGCATGAGGCCAGGACGAAGCAAAGACAAAAGGCTGACAACATGTTGGGCATCTCCGCTTGATAGGCTTGCTTGAAAGGGAGTCAAAGAAAGCATCCAACTAGTGACAAAGGATGTCTTGATGAAAGAGCTGGTCAACTACATATCTTCTCATTTCAAAAATAAATTGCATTTGATCCTCAAAGAAGTCACTTAGAGGGGGGGGGGGCTCGGGTGCTATTTACACACTAGTATTGAGCTCTATATCTGGACGAGCTACTTATGGGACCTTGTCTCCAAGAACTGAGGGAGGTGCCTCTTCCATAACTAGACAACTCCAAGTTTCCTCCAAGAACATGGTAGGAGTGACACCTATGTCTCGAGAGGAATTGAAGAGAGAATTATACAAATATGTAGAAGCTATCAATTGGGACTTCTGAGGAGACTGGGGATGAATCGAAGGGAATTCCTCTTCAATTAAAACCTATTTCCAGTCTTCCCTATACCAGTTATGAGCTATGGAGGGAAAATCAATAGAGGGAAAACCAATGGAGGCTGAACTAGGGAAAGGTGGTGGAGTTGTAGAAGGTGGCAGAACCTAGCAAAGATGATGAGCCATGTAGCTATAATAGGTCAAGCCTCGCTTTGAATTATCCCTCTAGTGCGACATTGAGAAAGATAAAAGATCAAAGGGACAAAATGAAAGGAACAAGTAAATCAGAGAGCCATAAGTGAAGAAAACCCCTGTAAGAGAGTAAGAAACCACCCACGATGCCCAAGGAAACAATGGAGAACATAAACCATTCCTTACCTTCGATAAATTACCCATTCCGGTCATGTTAAGTGCAATTAATCTTGAATGGACAACACTCATCCTCCTCGTACCAACGATGATGTATCCCTATGCTCGATCAACTCTGCACATTAAGTTTCCCACACGATCCTTTCACACCTACGCATTCGCTTCGTTAATTCTCTGCATTAGAGTAAATGGAGGGAGGAAAGCGATGACTAGCTACATTAACATTGCTAGATGCATGTGTTCCAGATGTCACCCCATCCGGTGGAGAACAGTCTCTGTGGGATAAGTCCATACATTGCAGCAACAATGGAGGGGTGGGGAGGAGGTTGGCAACAATATGGATGTCCTCTCCCATTGAAGAGATTCCTTCACTCGCTAGCTTGTAAGCAATATTGTTCCCTTATCTTTGGATATGGGAGGTAATGAGGGTGACAGAGGGACAAAGGAGGGCATGAATGACTTCTAGAAGACCAAGAAGACGTCAAATAGGGGAGAATTTTGCAGCATCTGATCCATTTATGATTTTAGTGGCTAATGAAATAATTACTTGAGAATCCCCTACAATAATCAACTGATTCAAATTGAGACTATAAGCTAACAGGATTCCTCTAATAAGGCCCCAAAGCTCCGCATAATTTTTTTAGTCGTACCCTAGGTTTCCAGCCATATTGTGCCTAATATGGCCAGTGCTGTCTCAGATGACCACCCCATAACCTGCAGGTCTAGGATTTCCCTTAGATGCTCCATCAAAATTAAACTTGGAAAAGCCTGTGGGAGGGCGTTGCTAGGAGGTAGGAATATGGGTGAGAGAAGAACTGGGATTATGGTTGGAAATGAATAGATTGCATTGGAGGTTTAAGTGCCATTTAGAGAGAATGATTATTTCCTTGGGGTTGCATGAGAGATCTTCCTGGGTCCATTGTTGAGCTTGGATTGTTTCTTGTATGCTGCCATAGATCTTAGACCAGATAAGGGGAGGTAGCGATGGCTTGGAGTGAAAACATCTCTTGTTTCTCTCTTTCCAGATCTACTAGACCACAAATCTTGGGAGCAGTTTCCACATCCGATTTAGAATTGGATTATTGAAAGTTGTAGATCCACAGTTCTCTATAGTGATTATTATGATGTCCCTAGATCTATTTGTTTTCTTCATGATATATGATACTTGATCCCAGATTTCAACACTAAAGGAACATTGATTCAATAGATGCTCCATTGACTCCTCCTTTTGCTGACAAAGTTGGTAGATTGAGGGCCCAATGAACACTCTCTTTCTGAGATTGTCCCAGGTGAGAATGCGATTCTAAACCACAAGCCAAATAAATGTGGAAATTTTTGGCCAAAAGCGTGACTTCCAAATAATATTCCATATATTTTCTTTTGGTTGGAGGTGAATATTGGATTTTAGGTTGTATGCCTTTTTAATTGTGAATGTACCCAGAGGAGAGTGGCCCCAATGTAAAATTTCCAAGTCCTCCCTAATGCAGACCTTTCTCTGCGTGGCAACGTCTTGCCAGGTTTGCATATCACAATCGGTTGGAATATTGAGATCGGTGGGGAGAACTTTCCAAGTCCGCCAAGGAGGATGGTGAGGTTCATCTATCCAAACATCCGTGATCTTGAGGGACTCTGTATTTTGCATGTGATATTGAATATGACACATACTATCCAATGACTATAGAGGAGATAATTGTTTCCACGAGTCTGACCAAAATAGAGCATCATGTCCATTCCTGATTTCCCATAAGGCATGCTCCTACATGAGGGGACAATTTCACCATGCTTCATTCCATATATTTTAACCTAATATCGGTTCATTTAGCTTGATAAGTTGAGCCTCATTGATATGGGGGGCATATTTTTTCTTCCAAATACTTACCCATAATTCTATCGAGTACTTAAGCGAGCACCACCATATTTTTGTTCCCATAATACCATTTAACATGTTGGGATCCCAGAGTCCTAGACCTCCATTAAACTTTGGTTTGCAGACTTTCTCCCAGCTGACTAGGGCCCATTTTTTCCTTGGATTGTGGCCTTGACAGAGAAAGTTTCGCTGTAGATTCTGGATGGATTTAATGACCGATTGCGAGGCTGCCAAATATAAGAAAAGATATACGGGGATGGCTTGGAGGACCGATTTAATAAGTACAAGAAGTCAAATTCAGGGTTTTGAAGGTACAAGAGTTCAATCGATTGGAAAGGGACTAGAGGAGGGTATCCCAAGAGATATTTCAAGTTGCAGAATCTGATAGAGGAATTCCAAGATAATTGGATGGAAGGGAGATCCTGGGTATTCCCAGTAGACGAGAGATGTGTCGTTGGATAGAAGGAGGAGTATTAAAGACTAAGAGATAATATTTATCAAGGTTGAAGGTAGTGTTAGATTTTTCGCTGAAATCTAAAAGAATGGACTTGAGTTTTATGGCTTCTTGCGCAATGGGAGCACTGTTACACATAAAATTACTCACTTCGATAGTGTTGTAAGTGTCATCATTACAAGTGTCGCAAGTGTCACATTTTTCTCACAAGTGTCGCAAGTGTCAGGGAAAGCATACTGCCATAATGCCTATGTCGTACATATAACGACATCAGAAAGACACTTGAAACACTTCAAACATTTGATTTGGAAGAAGAGGAATGGTTAACTAGGTTTATGAACCTCTTGCCATTTGAAAGAACCACTAAAATTGAGTTTTTAGAGGAGAATGCTCCCCTATACCTCTCTCAGGAGTGCTGGCGCCCCCCTATAGACTATCTGGGAGCATTATAACACTCTGTTTGCCATTTTGGAGGAGCGTTGCTGCTGTTAGGAGTGTTGGTGCCCCCCTATACATTACTAGGGAGCGTTATAACGCTCTAATTTCCCTTTTGGAGGAGCGCTACCTATTCTGGGCAACTGTTGGTTTGTTGAGAAGAATGAGGGAAAGATCCCTTCAATCTTTGAATGTAGTTGGATTCGAATCCTTAGTCAAGCCATGATCTTAGGGAAGATCCCCAACTGAAGGAGGAAAATCCTTAACTTACCCTAAAGATATCTCAAGTGGTTGGGCCTCTCCAAGCCTATATAAGCAGGCTTTCTTATGGTGAAGAGGGGGAATGATTGGAAGCATGAAACCTATGATCTCATAGGAAACACACAGTGAAGTGGAGGAGAACAATCAGTGAATTTATTTTCATTCTGATTGTGGGTCTCTTGAGCAAGGGTTAGACAAGGAGGACTTGATGAAGCTGCCACACTCGCATCTACGGTTGTAAGTTTCCTTCATTGTTGTTCTCATTAATATGATATGCTTGGCCTGTTTCTTTCTATTTTGTGATTAATCTCACATGAAGTTGTCTCTAATAGATAGATCTGTTTCAAACTAATCCCAGTAGAGTAGGAAGTGGTTGTACTTTTGTTTGTGTATAGGGCTTATCGAGGAGTGAAAGATTGAAGCTCAACTCGGACCGTGTAGGGACAAACATCGGTAAAAGGTACTTCTTTTCTCCTTCCTCCTCACACATTAGTTTATATAGATCTAAAAGGAAGTCAGTGACCATGATAAGCATCTTATGTCTTAAGAGTTAAGAGTCTATCTCTCAAGAGGAGATCTACCTGTCCGCAGGGAGATTTTCCTTCAACAGAAATTGGCGACTCCACTAGGGACGAATCGAAACTTTCAGTTTTGGTTTTCCTCATAGAAATTTTCTTGCCCTTTTTTCTTTTAGGCCTTTCTCACCCCGTATGTCTGATTGCACTTGTTGATTAAATCCTTAGTCCATCACATGCATCTTGATTGACAAAAAATTGATTAGATTTTTGGTTCTTTTTGTCAATTTTCTGAGTTTTTGAAGCCTGGCGTCCCTGTGCCTATGTTAGCCCAACGCCAACACTCCCTAAAGGTATTAGACAGAGCTTTATAATTCTCTGGTGTCCTTTACACCAGAGCTCCAACCTCTCCTTTGCAAAAATACCTTCCAAAATTGTCTTTGTTGAGGTCCAGACCCTGTTTTTTCACTTGCTGAGATTCTTTGTGATTCAATGCTTCTTCCTATTGAACTTTGACATCCTTCCTTCTAAGGAATAAGCACTTTTCTGTTCATATTTGGTGGCCTTCTTCCTTATTTTTTGATTTTTTTTGCTGTTGAGAGTTTGAAATCAATCCACTGCTTTTTTCTCTCCTATCCGACTGAGCAGGAACTCTGGTGAACAGTATCAACAATATGTGAATCATCTTATTTGGTTCTTTGAGGTCATCATTTTCAAACATATCTCTTTTGTGTAAATTGTTTGATTTTGCTTTGTTATCTTTTGTTTTCTATTTGCTTCTTGTTTCAATCATAGCAAGAGGGTGTGTGTCGTTTGTGCGAAATCTGCTTATACTTATCTGAATCTCCTTGATCTGAAAGGGTAGTTGGTAGGAGAATTTTTTTGCCTTGAATTAATACTCATTCGCATAAATACATCTTAGTGATTGGTTTGCATGCTAGAAGGCGTTTCTGAAATGTTTTAGCATTGCATTGAATTTGATTGAGAACAAATTGATTGAGGACATTCCATATTAGTGTTTGATAGTGAAAACGACTCTTTCTCTTTCCCTTAAATAGGCTTTCATTGAAAAGAAATGATTGCTTATCATCTTTCATGCATCTTTTTGGGAATTGAGTCATCATTCCATCAGTTTCACTTTAATACACCCTTTGAGTAAAGAACAATTGTAAAGTGAACGCTAATTAAAAAACTATCTAGAACATTTTTGTTTTTAGGATCTTCCACCAACAGTATACTAGGGTTAACACTTTGGATTAGGCTGTGAGTACAACTCTCCAAAGTTTTCAAAACAAACATTAGCATCCTGAGCTAGGGAGAGTTAAATCCAATTGTCGTATTGGTTTTATAGGATCCCCCTCTCACACAGGGGTTACGCACGAGGTCACATTCGGGTGAATTACAGAGATTATCCCTCCGTGGTTCAACTGTTTGTAGTGGTCGAATCGTATATTGGGGGTCACTTGAGGGTATACCCACGATTATGTGTGGGAGCCTTTCGAGTTGATTTCGGACTTGATATCCTACCCATACATTTCGGATCGGACTGTCGACTATACCCACCCAGAGACTCACTACAAATTGGTGTCTTTAGTTGCCATAATCTTTAGGTACTTACACAAGGTGAAGGTGAAGGGAAGTCTCATTGTACCAGGAACAGACATTGGTCAAAATCACTCGGGCTCCTTGGAGGGTAAATCCATAATTACTGAGTGGAAGCTTGCACCAAGGTGAAAGTCCGTTAAGCAGGTCGCCATTGTAACTGTTCCACCATATCTTAGCCCCTTCTTGACTTGATCACGCGATGTTGGATTTCATCACCAACTAGTACGATCATCGAGAGAAGTTTTGTTTGCTTGGTTGATTCCTAGATTTTATTAGCATATGTTGTTTCTTTTTGTTAGTTGGCCCTAGATTTTCAGTGTGTTATGTTATTCTCTGCAATTGAGCCTATAGACAATAAAGGTCTTCGTTGATCATGTAGGATGCAAGGGATGCCTATGGAAGGCTATCAACCCTTACCTCCTAACCCTCCAAAAGACAACTACCATAGAGAGGTAGAAAATCAATCCAATGCTGGAAGTGCTATTGCTCCTCCGTTAGATAACTTGGAAGGCGCTTTGGTCACGGTTGAAAATCCCACTACATCTGTGTCGGTAACTCCTCTCTAACCACTTTTGGTTCATTTAGACTCCCTTGGGAATGTCATAGACGAAGAGATCCCACGATTATCGGAGAGGATATTTACTGAAACATATATGGGATCCACAGAACCAATCTTTGGTGACGAGTATAGGACTCCTGTTCATCTTAGCACCGCAGTAGATACCAATCCCACACCTGCTCGTTCTATATGGAGGAATTCATCGGGACATGATCTCTATGAAAATTTCGAATCCTTTTGACAACCTTTTCATCCTCATGACCCTCCTAGTGAAACAGGACCATCCGGTCGAACTATGAATCACCTAGTCGATCAAGTTACTAACCCTACTGTTACACCAACACAAGTCCATCCTAATGCTAGACTCATCACCTCTACTCATCTCCAAAGAACTTCAATCTCTACCCCCGTTTCTACAAGCTTTTACTCTACAGCTCCACATGTTCCACAAGATCCTGTTGGGACATCTTCTCACCTGAGAATGCAGACCCCTGCTGGCCAAACACAACCGGCTGGAGGGAAACCACCATCCAATGAACCTTCCCCTCCTGGAGGACTATCTTTCCATAGCGAGCCTACCCCTCCCAGGGGACAGCCCCCTCTTCATGCTCCTCCTGGAGGGCAACCTCCGTTCGCTAGTCATACCCCGGTCGTAAATCCACCGCTGGCAGGGGGGAAACCTTCGTTTGCTGGAAACCCTTCACAATCCTGGGGAGTATCTTTAGGAGGAAATTTTATTCAACTCCACGCTGGGGGGCACTCGTATAATAACCCACTAGGAGGAGTATCCAATCCTGTTCCTTTCAGAACATCTTACGAACAATCTTATCCGGGCGGCATCCCAAACACCACCTGGAGTTCTCTGGGACCATAGTCTTATCCTCCTCATGGGTCTAATGTGTATACACTGTCGAGATCTACTCCTTACCATTCTCAAGGGAAAAATGTTTATCCTCCTCATAGGCAAGCAAATCACCCAGCCTATAATGCTCAGAACCCACCGGGTTATGCAAATGTTTCTCATTCATCATCGAATCCTTCTTATCCTGGCCAACAACAACTGTATATAGGAGGACCTACTGGTTACAACTATCCACCTAACCCAGTTTATGGTCCTACTGGTGTTCCTATGCCGCACCAGTATCATTCAAAAATTAATCGACAACTACCTTTCCTCGCGACTCTGGATCTTCCAAACTTGTCTCGATTAACTAATGATCCTATTTTTCATTCACCGGTTTGGCCAGTCATTCTAGCTAAACTTCCTTCTGATATTCCAAAATTTGACGAAAACCTTGGAAAATATCCAAACAACCATGTGATGACTTTCCATTTGTGATGTT
The DNA here is from genome assembly GCA_000966675.3 of Picea glauca. Taxonomy (NCBI): domain Eukaryota; kingdom Viridiplantae; phylum Streptophyta; class Pinopsida; order Pinales; family Pinaceae; genus Picea; species Picea glauca. The sequence continues at coordinate 455,022 of JZKD02S0888868.1, read as the reverse complement.
CATCAAACTCCCTCATGGATGATTCTGTATGTTTGCGTCTTTTCTAGCGAACGCTTACCGGTTCGGCAACAAAGTGGTATATTGAACTACCACGTGCTTATTTTCATGATTTCAATTCCCTTGCCATGTCTTTCCTCACGCACTTTCAACTACCTATTCGCTACGAGATGGGTACTGAACTCTTGACCTCCCTTCATCAAACTAACTCTGTGCATATCTCTGATCATATTCATGAGTGGAGGCGACGACGAAGGATGATCAAGGAAGTCATTCCTGACATACTATTGGCAGAATGGTTTACTAAATCACTGTTACCCCTGATCGCTCGCGATGTTACTTGGGTGGTGCGGTCACAGAGGAACAAGCCATCACTTGGGATCAGTATTTAGATTTGGCTTATTCCCAATCTGGTACTTTGTATGATTTTCTTCTGAATGTTTCTCGAGCTAATACCGATCCATCTAAGCTGTCATCCTCATCTCATGTGGATGGTGTTATCGGTTCCGTCAAAACTCAATCTTTTCTCCAATTGACCACACTCTCCTCTACCTCCCCCCAAATTCAGATCTCTAAGGTGAATGCAGTTCAATCTTCCCCTTCACAACAATCCGGAGGTAAGAAGAAGACAAAGAATAAATCAAAAAATAATAATGAACAACCAAAAAATCAAACACCTGCTACCGAAAAGAAACCACAACGGAAACTGAAATTCCCATGTATCATTTGTGGTGATGATCACTACACTCGAGATTGTACACTTCACAATGAAGTGGCCAAAATTTTCCAAGGAAAGTCACAACCCACTGTGCTTACTCAGCCTTTTCCACAACAACAATCCATGGTTGCTCAAACCCCCTCTCTTGGGGGAAGTTCTAGCGATCCTCATGATGAGGCCTCATCGAGTGCACATATTTATATCTTTAATGGGATCAATTTGACCACTCTCTCTAAGACATACGACACACCAGGTAACCCTGACAAAGGAAAAGACACTAATGGTATCGGTAATTTACCGGATCCATCATCATCCTCCGTTAATCTTCCATCAGTTAATCCTCCATCTGGACCACTCCATATTGAGAAACCCACGTTCGACTCTATCTTACGCCCTCCTAAGAGCACTATACGTAAAGCTACCTTTAATCCTAGTTCACGTGCCACCCAGAAGTACAACATTGTTGAAGATTTGGCTCAAGCACCGTGCGCTATGTCTGCATTAGAAGTTCTACAGCACTGCCCCAGTCAACGTAGAACGCTCTTGGATGCTCTTGGCACTGTTGATCCTGAGTCATCCAACCATATCATGTTTAACCTGGACAATTATGTGTCTCGACTCTCCCACCAAATTGCTTTCCAAGTTGATGTTGTTGTTCACAACCAACAAATCCACTGAACTATTCTGGATGAGGGAGCCTTGACTTGTGTCATGTCTTTGGCGTGTTGGAAAGGTTTAAAATCACCAGCACTCAACAAATCCCCAATGATTTTTCACACCTTTGATGGGCGAGGTTTTCATCCCCATGCGCTTTTACAATCCCTACCCATCCAATTGGGTGGCAAAACTGTTACTGTTGATGTCGAGGTGGTCGATGCTCCCCTCGATTACAACTTGTTACTTGGAAGAAGTTGGTTTTATGCTATGACTGTTTTTGCCTCATCAGTTTTTTGATGTGTCCAATTTCCTTATCAAGGCAAAATTGTCATTATTGATCAGTTGGATTTCTACACGACCGATGCTCCCGCTCCCGCTACCAACAATATTCCTTTCTTGGGAGACCATAAGATCACGTAAGAAAGCATTGGTGTTGGCTTACTGAAATATTCTAGCCTCATGGGTACCTTCCCTACACCACTTCCACCGAATACACATCATATTTCCACCGTCGATATGATTTCGACTGCAACTTATCAATCTTCGGAATCATATGACCCTTGGATTGTACCTTGTCCGTTGGAATTCGATGCACTAGGTGACACCGTGCCACTTAGTCCAACCGAAACATCATACGTTTCTATCTCATTTGCTTCTCCCTCGTCAGATGACCAACATCTATTGGCACCTGACAATTCCTCAATGCAGTCACGGTTGAGTTCCTTGTCATCTACAATCGACTGGATTTCCTCAATTTTTCCTTTTGATGAATCTATTCCAGAAATCTTTCGCATTGACAAGTTACCTCAGGACAATAACCGTCAACGATCCTCTTTTCTTCCCCCTCGTGAATAAATTTGGGCAGATATATATTCTATCTCCCCTCCTGATGTCGATTTTCCATTGTCTCCCATGATTTCTGTTACACGTCAAAATTGCTCAGCTGGATAAGTTTCGCATTGTCCCTCTCAATTTTCGTAAGTTTCACATCTTCCCTACAACTTTCGCAAGTGTCGCAAGTTGGTCACTAGTGTCACAAATGATGTTCAGACATACTGCCATGTCAACGACACTAAGGAGGCACTTATAAAATCTCACATGACTGAGTTGAAGGAGGAGAACGGGTTTACTGAAGTCAAACTACTCTTGACACCTGAAAGGAGCCCTGAAGAAAAGGTTTTGAGGGGGAGCGCTCCCCTACTTCAGCTCCAGAAGCACTGACGCTCCCCTATAATGCTTTAGGGAGCATTATAACACTCCTCAGCCCCCTTTGAAGGAGCGTTGCTCATCTTGAGAGTGCTGGCGCTTCCCCAAGGCTTACCAGGGAGTGCTACAGCACTTTGATGCCCCTTCTAAGGGAGCGCTGCCTAATCTAAGGCAGTAGTTGGCTCGTTGAGGAGAATAAGGGGAGGATCTTTCGAGATTAGGAGGCAGTTGTGCTCGAATTCTTGGTTTCATCAAGAGATCCCTGATCTAAGGAGAAGGTTCCCAACTTGTTCTAAAGATAACTCAAGAGGTTAAGCTCCTCTTAACCTATATAAGCAGGCTCTATGATGGTGGAAAGAAGAGGAAGAATTGAATACATGAAACTTATGATCTTGGAAGAAACTCACAGTCAGCCAAAGGAGAGTGATCAGTGAAGTTGCTGTCATCCAGATTGTGGAGCTTTCAGGCAAGGGTTAGACGAAGGGGACTTGACGAAGCTGTCGCACTCGCATCTACGATTGTAAGTACTGCTGTCGTTATTCTCATCAATATGACACGCTTGGCCTGTTTCTTTCTAGTTTGTGTCTAATGTCACATGAACTTATCACTAGTTGATAGATCTGTTTTCAAGCTAATATCAATAGATTAGGAAGCGGTCGTATCTTTTTTTGTCCACAGGATCCATCGAGGAGCAAAGGATTGGAGCGCAACTCGGAGCGTGCAGGGACACACATCGATAAAAAGGTACCTTTGTCATCCTTCCTTCTCATGTGATTAGTTTAGATAGATTTGAAAGGAAGTCAGTGTCCATGATAAGCACTTTTCTGTTTAGGTTTAAGGTCAAGCTCTAGAGGTGATCTACCTGTCCGCAGGGAGATTTTCCTACAACAGAAACTGGTGACTCCACTGGGGAGATAGCCTCAAATCGAAACTTCTTGTTTTGATTTTCTCCTCGTTGACCTGGTTCTATCCCTTGATTGTTTCAGACCTGGTTCACTCCTCTTTTGATTGGTTTCATGAGTTGATTGGCTCCTTGCCTTATCACACTCAGCATAATTGTCGAAATTGAATTGCAATTTTTTTATTTTTTTACATTTTTGGGGTTTTTAGTCCCTGGCGCCCCTGTCCTAGTGTTAACAAAGCACCAGCACTCCCCCATAGTCTTTAATAGAGCTCTATAATGCTCCTTGCCTTTGGCAACAGAGCGCCAACCCTTTTTGGCCCAAAAAATCTTCCAGAATTGTTTTGTCAAGGTTTTTCCTCTGTGTCTCCTCTGCTGAGTGACCTTGTGAGTCAGTGTTTCTTCCCTTTCAGCCTTGACATCTGTCCTTTTTGAAGAATAGACATCTTACTTGTTGGAATTTGTAGCCTTCTTCACTATTTTTGTTGAGTTTTTTCTGTTGAGTGAAGTTTGAAACCCATGCATTGTTTTCCTCTCCTCATCAGCTAAATAAAAACCCTGGTGAAGGTCATCAAAGGCCTACAGACCTCTTTATCTCGATTTCAGTCAAGATCATTGTTCTTCGACTTTTGCTTTTGGGTGTGAAGTTTTTTTTTCTCTTTGATTGTTTCTTTTCTTTCGCTTTTCATTTTGATTGCAACGAAAGGGTGTATTGTTTGTATGACTTTTGCTTGTGCTAGTTTGGTTTCAATTCATACAAGAAGATAATTAGCGAAATGAGCATTGTGTTGAATTAATCATTATTCATATACAAACAACAAAAAACATCTTCATGATTGATTGTGCATATTAGAAGGCATCTCAAAAGTTTTAGCATTGCATCAGGATTTGATTGAGAAAAAGAATTGTTTGAGGACACTCCTTATTTGTGCTTGTTAGTGAAAAGAACTTTCTCTCTCCCTTAGATAGATGTTCATCAAAAGGAAATGACTGCTTATCATATTTGATGCATTCTTTGGGTCTGATTCATAATTCCATTTTGTTTCACTTCCATGCACCCCTTTGCGTAAAGAACAACCATAAAATCAACGCTAATTAAAAGTTATTTAGAACTTTTTCTTTTCTAGGATCCTCCACCAACAGTAGAATAGGCTTA
>JZKD02S0888868.1:383521-428616 GCA_000966675.3 Picea glauca | reverse complement strand
GTTGAGCAGTTGAGGTGGGCTTACTCTTAGATCTTAAGTTATACTTGGGTTGGATCTCAGCCATTATCATCTTAGTTTCTTGTTGAGATTCACAAAGGTCAGTATGATCACTTTCCTCACCCTTATTTGACGGTTGTTGCGTGTTTAGAGATTTTTCATAATCTTCTTGAGTCAGATATGGTTGTGTGCAGTCATTACCGAAGTTCGTGACATCATTATCCGAATCTCCGAAGTCTTGAAAATCATTCGCTCCTATAAAATTTTCGTTCTTTAAGGGAGCTTGTATTTTTTGATCTTCGTTTTTTATTTGTCTTTGTTGGTTCGGGGGGTTTGGGTTCCTCTTGAAATCCTTTTTGGGAAAAGAGTTAGCTTTGGCCTGTTCAAGCTCCATTCTAGATATTTTATTAGACAGTTCTTTAATTACTCTGGCCATATCATCTACCCTATCATCTGTGGATCTATTAGACCCTGACAGACCTACTTGTTCTCTAAAGCGTTTGGTCTCTCGGTTTCCAGTTTCTATTTTATCTTTAAGCTTACTAGAAGCCATCATATTAGACTCAATTTCTATAGCATCATCCTGCATTCGGTTTAGGGTGGCTCCCCTTCTTTCCCACAAAAGGAGTGCAAAATCCGGTTCGAAAGCCCCTGCGAAAGTTACCTTGGCCGCGGGTTGGGACGGTTTAACCTCGGCTGGGATTTTGTTATACAGTTTGTTAAATATTTGAATAAATTCCATGACTATTTATGAATTCTTTTTTCTTAAAGACCCAAATTCGGTTAAATAATATAGATGGTCTTTTGTCTCACCCCATTGTCTGAGGAAAACATCTTCCAAAGCATCATAAGACAAGATAGATGCTATAGGTAGGCTCCGAAACCAAGTTCGGACCTGGCCTTCGAAGGTTTGGACAAGAAGTCTCGAATATATGTCCTCATGTTCGATACCTAGGATATCTGCGAATTGATCAAAGAAATTAATGTGTTCGGCCACGGTCGATTCCCCTTCCCCGGTGAATTTTGGTAAATTTTTTATGTAATTTTCGGAAAGGTCGTGTAGAGGGATGGGCAATACTAAGGGATCATATCTGGCTGCAACTTTCGCAAACACCCTGGGAGGGGGGGCAGGCCATTGAACTCCAGCTCCTCCTAGAGGGGCTCCTCCCCCTCCTCCTCCGATAAACCCTCCACTCCCCCTATAAACCCTCCACCTCCTCCTCTGGTGACTGCCATCGTTATTTGTGGGAAGTTGTAAAGGGGGTTTTGGAAAATTAAAAGTGAATATTTATTTTCTTCGCGAAGAGGAAAATTCGATGAGGAAAGATAAGGAACGCGAGGACTCGGTTCCTTGGATTTGCAAGAGACGAAATCAGGAGAACCGACGGGTGTGGAAACCGAATGTGTAACACACTCTTCAGAATTTGGTGAGGTCGGGAAATTTAACTGAAGGAAATATGGTATGTCAACTGCCGACGAAATTTCAAGAGGGCCCTTTCCTTTTTGTACTAAGGGGATTATCAGATGAATATCACTCCTAACTTCGGAGTAGTTTGGTGTTAAAACTTTAGTATCAAAGAGAGGACTGAGTGAAGTTGAGGGTTCATAAGAACTCTTAGTCTTCAGTTGCGGGGTTTTAAGTTTGTAAACTGCAGTGGTTGGCTTAAGAGAGCCTCTCGCCTTTAGAATCTTCTCGGGATCGGTAACGGGTGTAATCTGCTTACCATCTGGGTTTTGTCTGGTATTCCTTCGACCATATGCCAGTTTATTATTTGTGGAGTCGCCAAGTGAAAGATTAGGAAGCCTTAAAAGGTGTGTACTCTTTGTTCACTATCAAAGGGTAACACTTTCAACGAAAAACAAATGTCATTTTCCCAGGGAAAAAGATTTTTTGACTTTTGTCCCCGGCAACGGCGCCAGAAAGATGTTGTTCCAGAGTCTGTACTTAAGGCTTATAAGTACAGTGTCTAGGCATCCGAAAGTGGGTAAAAGGTGGAGAGGAGAGAAACGTCAACCTTTGGCAAAGGAAACTAAGGAATATTTCTACATTGGCGTTGTCTAGCTTCCAACTATTCCTGGATGGCTATATCCTATTCAATTGTTGCCCATGAACGTTTGAGTTCAACCCGGGTAGTGGCTATTTTAAGAATAGTGTCAAAAAGGTTTAAGGCAATGTGCGTTTGATTTGATAATTCGGGTTCGATATTGGGCTGTGTTGGTTCAGGGACAGTCATGGAGGAACAGTAAACTAAGAAAAACTTCAGAGAGAAATTAAGTGTTGTCTCAATTTGGTCATATAAAAGAGAGTTTACGGTTTTCGGAAATAAAACGGGGTGCAAATCAAAGGCTCTTTCCCATAACTGAGTTATATATTAATAAAAGGTATGAGGTGGGAGAAAAACATTTAGTTGTCTATGGTGTAAGGCTCCTATCAAGGGACAATCTCATGTATAAACAGAAGAGGAAAACTGTAAGGAAATAACCCGATGTAGCATAAAATATATATATAATTATGAAAGTGTTGACTGGTCTTACACCTGCTGATAGCTGGTACAGAGTAAAAACAGTAAACAATTACAGAAAACCAAAATTTATTCGCTATAGTAGTGGTCGTACTAAATTATAACGAAGCATTCATCAGTTAGGAATATGAAATGAAATGAAGTATGAGATACAAGAAAACAAACTCATAACACAGTCTTGACAGAATTGAGAATCTTCAGATTTGCTTGTATTAACTCTCAAAATATAAAACTCTATTACAATCAACACAAAAAGGTCCAGCCCTTTTCTTTTCTTTCTATGGTGTATTTATACAATTTTACAAATAAGATAGAATCTCAATCGTTACAAAATTTCGGTTATGATAGGGAGGAGAGAAATCGCTCAATTTCTTCTTCTCTGTCTTCACTTGGTGCCAGACGTTTGTCCTCGTGCATGCTCGATACAGGCGACACATCTTTCAACCAGCTGAGATATCAGCCTCGACGATTCTGCTTGATAGCTGGCTTCAAAAAAGTAACATTCTCAGGCTAACTGTGGCAGCCTATCTTCCATCTGTCCGTCTATAATGTCAATAGCGCATAGTTGCGTGCTTGGTCTAATCATACATTTGTCTATTTGGACTATGTCCGCCATAGTCACTTGGGAAATATCGGTCGAATCTCTTTCCTCTTTTTCCTTTAGATCAAGCGAGATTTTTTCCATATTCATTTGCATCAACGCCTCAGCATTACCTCCGCTATCAATGCCTAGCAGATCGCCATCTATAGAACTAAAGGCCTCTTCTAAGGAATTCATTACCTTTTTGGCTTGCAGCTTGCCTTCCGCGATGTTGTGCTCCCATTCTTTTAATAGAATGTTTCCTCTGGTTTGCTCCAAAATGGTGAACCTGGGAGTACTTCCCAAACCCCTATTGTTTGTGGCTATCACAGCCTCTTGGAAGGTGACCCGTGCTGCTCCAGCTTCCCTTTCTTTGGAAGATAAGTTCTCCAAAACTTGATTAACCAGCAAGCAATTGTCCCGAATCTCCCCTACCTTGCCGAGTAAATTTCGTTGAGCCACAGAGACTCTACCCTGAATCTCCATCGCCTAGGACTGAAACATCCCGATATCTATCACTTTGCTTTCGGCAATTTCCACCCTAGCCTGCCGCTGTTGGATCAAATCTCTTTGCTGGCTCACTTGCATCTGGCCATCTCAGACCACTAGCTGTGCTTGCTTGAGCTTAGTCTATCTCGGACCATCTTAGACCATCTCGGACCATCTCGGATCACCAGCTGTGATTTCTCTATCTCATTTTTATTGGCCAACCTGGCCTGCTCTATTCCTACGCTCGCCTGGTCTTTGGCAGTTTCTGTTTCTATGGCTAGTCTGGCTTCAAGGGTCTCTATGAGGCGATTTTTTCGTTTAAGCTGGTTTTTCAAAAGCCCGACTGAGAATTGGTTCACCGAGGAATATGCTCCTAATGTTCCTGCTATTTCAGTCACGAATTGTTCATTCTTCTTGTCCTTCCCATCAGTTATGACTTTGTATTTCTTTGTTGTTGACTCTCCTTCCTGATAGAATTCCCTCTTTACCACTGCCTTTCTCTTCTTATCGAAGAAAAACTCATTCAGAGGGAGTTCTTCTACCCTTATAGGCCTCAACTCTTCATTAAAGATCCATCCTGCATCAATACTTCCCTTAGTCGACTGCAAGGGGGTAACTGATGTGATAGGTTCTCTGATCTGCTTCGCTGATTTTCCCGGAGTAGTAACCAGACTCTGCTTCTTCGACAGGTCGGGAGTCTTTATCTCTGCTTTCAGACTCTTAGTTTTCTCTCCCTCGTCCTGGTGTTTTTCTTGATCGAGAGTCGCATCCTTAGAGCCTTCAACATCTCTCTGTTTCGCCTCCGACGTACTCGGACTCTCACCCCGCAACACTGCGGGAAGACAACTGCGTCGATGTTCCTGGCACTTCAGAACATCAGCTCTTTCTTCGGGTGCCAAGGTTTGTATCCGAGCTAGAATCTCGGCATAGGACCTTGCGCCTCGAAAAATGTCATCCGAGGGTGAATTCGTGTGCTCAAACCTCTTGAGACCGCAACTGGCCAAATGATTGCTCACGATCCTTTGCGGATCGTGCTTCTTATATTCAATGAGGACCAAATTTAGGTCTTTTAGGGATGCTACCTTAGCTTTGGCATGCCCGAAATCTGATAAAGAATAATAATTTAAATGAACAGGAAAATGTGGCCATACCTTCTTTGAGTATCCCTTAATCTCTTTTCTTATACCACTAATTATTGTTTGCCTAGTGACCTCACGACAAGCCAACTTGTCGGGAATGAACAATGGTAATGCATGCGGGGGAACCGAAGCCCCGAAAACTCTGAGGTATGAGAATTAAGCCTCTACATACCAGTCTACTATACTACTCAAATTTGTCACTATACTGTCTGAGATCCTGGGTGGAGGGTGACCGAAAATAGTGACGTGCAAAGGCACCATCACCCAGTTGAAGATTTCGTATATGAAATCTGCCGCTTTTTTTTCCCATAATTTTGCATGATAAACATGTATGGGCTCGTCTTCTACTGGAGTCCAACTCTAGCTCATTAAGGGAAATGGTGTCAAAAAACACACGACGTCCATAATGTATGCCAACATGAAAAATGAAGACACCTTTCCGTTCTCTTTCTGCGCCCGATACTCCGTGACCCAACTGGTCAAGCCATCGGACAACAATTTTTCCTAGTCGAAGGAACTTCCTTTGGCGACCCGAAACATTAGAGGCACCCACGGAAGAAAAAAATGTGAGGTGTCCTCTCTCTCGTATAACCTGCATGTCATCATGGCCACATATTTGTACTGTGGTTCTAAGGAAGCTATTGAATATATGCCATGGCTATCAGCTCTGAACTTCATGGTGTTCAAAACCCAATCTTTTATTAAAATGGACATGGTTTTATAATACTATACACATTCCTTCTGCTTCAACTCATCCAAGACTTCGAAACCATATGTGTAGACGGACGTTGTGAGCAGCTTATACATGGCTTGCATATGTTCCCGCTTGAAAGCCCCGATGGTGACTTTCTTCTCATTCATGATGGTTCTGGTCAGTATGTATACATGGTCTAACGCCCATCGGACCATGTCATAATATGGAAGCAATCGTGGCCTGGCTGCTACTTTGTGCATTTCGGATTGGATGACTATCTTGTACTTGGTGGTTATATCATCTTTTTCGTTATCGCTGGAGTCATCAGAAGAATCCACCAATTCGGCCTGCAGAACATCTGAAACGAATGACCAATTCGGGATCGAGTCGATACTTTAAGGTGAAGTATCAACGACATTATCTGAGCCTTGTCCCGAAACCTCAACACTAGCTTTGGATGCTTTTCGCGGAACCATGGCCGGAGATTGTGCTTTAGCTCTTCTGCGATAGAAATACGTATACATACAGAAGTCAGCTTGCTCAGAGATAATGTGCTTTGCGTAATATGAAAATGCATTTGTTATAATGAACCACAGCTCTTATATATATTCAAAAACTTGGTACCTTTCAGAACAATTTTGTCAAATCATGTTTAGAAATAAATTTTGCCATAAAAATCCGATCTTATATTCATCGATTTTCCCTATTTCCTCATTAATGTCATAAAATTTTGGTGGTTTAAAATGTCAGTTGGCGTATGGAAAGAATAAGGCTACCTTGTAAATCGTGCAAGCATTGAAACATAGGATATGTATTGATTTAGCTTGATTAATGTTGTTTTACCAACGTTAATCAATATTTCGATATTCGTTATTACTTTAACACTTTGAACCTCTAACACCCGAGACTGCGATGATTGATTTTGGTTAATAAAAACAAAATCGTGATTAGGGGCTCAATAAATTTCATAATTATTATAATCACCCTATCACGACTCGGAGCTTCGAAAATAAGTTTCCGGGGGGTTTGCATGCCGAACTGCGAAACCGCGAGATCGCGATAATACGACATAATAAAAAGGGAATATAAACTCGGATTTAGTAATTAATTAATTACATTTATATCTTTATCGTGACTTCCTGAGTCGGGGCCGAGACAGTGTAACTTTTAAAAAGAAAACGCCGAGTGGCGAATTGCCGACAGAACTTTTACCATGGTTTAGCTTTTACTTTTAACCTTGACACGACTTACTAAAATAAGGACCTCGTGTTCTCGGCTATCGGGGCTATGACAATAAATTTTTGGATTTGGTGATCGCCGAGGTGTGAAAAACCGATGACGTTTAATCATGGTTTAGGGAAAAATTTACTCTCGTTACTGCCCTGGGTGAAAAATTAAAGTGTTTTCGCCATTTCATAGCTCAGGACATGTGAACTACATGACTTATAGTATCTGACCTACGAGATCCCGAGGTAGAACAAAGAGGAAACATTTTTACGAAAAATTTGACTCGTCTCGAGAGTACAACAATCATCGTTGCTTGTGTGATAAAGCTTAAGATATTTTGAAACTACAAAGGGAAAATACAAACCATCTATCGATTTCAAGCATTAAGAATGAAATTTGTGATGGGCTAGAAAAACAAAGGCGGCTCCAACAGGAAGTATCCGCCTCGAGAGTCAACCATCACAAATATCTTGTCTCAATACCTGTGTCATTCCATGTTCATTTGATCTACCAATTACATCTCTGTGTCTGTTTCATGTCGTTGATGGGGGATACATCAAGGCCCTCCTTCGATGAGTCTATTCCTGTCGACTTCAACACATTATCCAGGGACTAGAATTAGAAACCAGTTAGTACTTTGGGGCCTGCATGCCTTAATGGCAGGCCTCCTCACGTTCGACAGTGGGTTTACATCATTGAACTCTGATCGGATGATTCCATGGATGTTCGACTTCATCTCATCCATTCACATTCGTTGGAATGTACTAGAGTACCTTGGGAATCATTGACATCAATGGTGATCTCCCTCGCACTATTAACGGTTTACATCATTGACCGGTAATCAAGTGGTTTCTGCCATGTTCGACATCAGGAAATCTATTCACATGGTTAGATTCATACTACATCGGGATCGGTAAGAAGACCCTGGGTTGAATCATCACTCTTATATGTACTTTTCCCAGGTTGCGAAGGAGTTTCTTTTGAACAATGGCACATATACTGTTACATAGATCCACTTTGTATTGGTCGTGGCCATGTCTTGTCATCTCATATATCCACTGTGTATTCTTCGTGGCTACGATCAGTTCAGGTCATAGGAGTATAGATCCACACTATATCCTCGGTGGCTATACCTTTTATCAATATAATTATGGATCCGCAGTGTATTTTATGGTGGCCATACCTTGCAAGTCTTTATCAGCCAAGAATAGGTATGCCTCCTTGGGTTTGAAACATGTCATAATATTTGTTGGATGTTTGTGTGCAGCTTCTGTCAGGTTCTCTGCATCTATACCCTTGCTTGAAAGTCTACAAAGCATTTCAATTATCAATTCTCATCTTCTAACTTCATACTTTGGGAGCAATCTGTTACACATCAAAATTACTCACTTCGATAGTGTCGCAAGTGTCGTCATTACAAGTGTCGCAAGTGTCTCATTTTGCTCACAAGTGTCGTAAGTGTCAGGAAAAGAATACTTCCATAATGCCTATGTCGTACATATAACGACATCATAAAGACACTTGAAAAACCTCAAATATTTGATTTGGAAGAAGAGGAATGGTTAACTGGGTTTATGAACCTCTTTCCATTTGAAAGAACCACTAAAATTGAGTTTTTAGAGGAGAACACTCCCCTATACCTCTCTCAGGAGTGCTGGCACCCCCCTATAGACTATCTGGGAGCGTTATAACTCTCTGTTTTCCATTTTGGAGGAGCATTGTTTCTGTGAGGAGTGTTGGCGTCCCCCTATACATTACTAGGGAGTGTTATAATGCTCTGACCGCCCTTTTGGAGGAGCACTACCTATTCTGGGCAACAGTGGGTTTGTTGAGAAGAATGAGGGAAAGATCCCTTCAATATTTGAAGGTAGTTGGATTCGAATCCTTAGTCAAGCCATGATCTTAGTGAAGATCCCTAACTAAAGGAGGAAAATCCTCAACTTACCCTAAAGATATCTCAAGTGGGTGGGCCTCTCCAAGCCTATATAAGCAGGATTTCTTATGGTGAAGAGGGGGAATGATTGGAAGCATGAAACCTATGATCTCATAGGAAACACATAGTGAAGTGGAGGAGAATAATCAGTGAAGTTATTGTCATTCTGATTGTGGGTCTCTTGAGCAAGGGTTAGACAAGGAGGACTTGATGAAGCTGCCACACTCGCATCTATGGTTGTAAGTTTCCTTCGTTGTTGTTCTCATTAATATGATATGCTTGGCCTGTTTCTTTCTAGTTTGTGCTTAATATCACATGAAATTGTCTCTAATAGATAGATATGTTTCAAACTAATCTCAGTAGAGTATGAAGTGGTTTACTTTTGTTTGTCTACAAGGCTTATTGAGGAGCGAAAGATTGGAGCTCAACTTGGACCATGCAGGGACAAACACCAGTAAAATGTACTTCTTTTCTCCTTCCTCCTCACACATTAGTTTATCTAGATCTAAAAGGAAGTCAGTGACCATGATAAGCATCTTCTGTCTTAATATTTAAGAGTCTAGCTCTCAAGAGGAGATCTACCTGTCCGCAGGGAGATTTTCCTTCAACAAGCACCCATCAACATAGTATCATCCACAAACTGGCTATGGGATGCAACCAGTTGCAGACCATGCATAGGGAGACCTTGGAGAGATCCATCCACAATGGAGGCAGTGATGTAATGGCCCAATCCTTTATCCATGATGATGAAGAGAAAGGGGGAGAGAGGATCACCTTAATGAATGCCTCTGGAGGGGGAAAAAGGTTTAGAAGGAAAATCGTTGACCATAATGGATAAAAAGGTTGATGATGTACGGTTAAGTATACAATGGATCCATTCATTACTAAAACCAAAGTCTAAGACAAAATATTGCATATACTTCCAACTAAGATAATCAAAGTCCTTGGACAGATCAAGCTTAAAAAGCATACCTAGAGTTTGGGTGGATTTGAGTGAGTGAATTACCTTCTGTACCAGTATAATGTTGTCCATTATTTGGCATCCCTCAACATAACCTGACTTCCCCTTAGAGATGATGAAGGGAAGAATGGGATTAAGTCTAAGAGGGATGACTTTGGTAATGATTTTATAGACCACATTGCAGAGTGCAATGGGTCGAAATTGTTTCAGTTGAGATACTCTTTCCTCCTTGGGAATGAGGGTGAGAAAAGTAGCATTGAGGGATGAGAGAACCTGACCAGAATCCATGGATTCCTCTACTAGAATCCAGGAATCCTCTCTTGTCATCGACCGACAGTAGTGGAAGGAGTTTGTTGTAAAGTTGTCTGGCCTTGACACATTTCACATCGACATTTCCTTGATGGTATGGTCATCCTCCTCAATTGTGTTGGGCCTCATGAGGGCTTCATTCTGTTCTGGAGTGATGATGGTTGGTATGCGCCGAGTTACTTTCTCGATGGCTAGAGTACAATAAAGGAGCGACTCTGAAAGAATATCCTTGTAGTAGTTTACCATCTCGGTTTCTATCCCTTCATGGTACACAATTGGGTTCCCTTGATCATATTCTAGCTTGGTGATATGGTTAACATACCCTCTGTGCATCATGGATCTATGAAATAATTTGGTATTCTTTTCCCTTTTCTTGAGCCATTGTAAATTGGATTTCTATGTCCACAAAATTTCTTCCTTCTTGCATCTCTCCTCCAGTTGTTGTTTGAGTAGCTCCTCCTCCTTTCACAAAGAATCTGATTGACCTTGTGAGGTGGATTCTGGTTGGATTTCCTCCAGACACTGTTCTATATACTTATGTGCTTGAAATATGTTTCCAAAGACATTTTTATTCCAATCTCGAAGTTGCTACTTAAATATTTTCATCCTCTGTTGGTGTTAGGTACCTAAACCCCTAACTTCTCATGTAGGTAGAATAATATATTTCCATGTAATAAATGATGATAATAGTTAATAAGGCCTATTTAATAAATATGAACAAGTCAATGTAAGAAGAACTAATAAAATCTTCCGCTTCTAGAAAGATCTTCCTTTAGAAGATAGAATTAATATAAATAAGAGTAGAAGGTATGATAGGGACTTGTCTTGAGAATTATTGTAAAAGAGCTATGCTCTGCTGGAGGTTTCCCCCTCGAAGAGGCAAGTGAACATTTTTTCCTATCAATAAAGGTATTATTTTGGTGTTGTGGTTCCATCTATT
This sequence comes from Picea glauca, assembly GCA_000966675.3. NCBI lineage: Eukaryota > Viridiplantae > Streptophyta > Pinopsida > Pinales > Pinaceae > Picea > Picea glauca. The sequence continues at coordinate 417,825 of JZKD02S0888868.1, read as the reverse complement.
CTGCTGCTATATTTTTGTTCTCTGTTGTTATTCTGATGGTATTCACTGCAATACTTCTATTTTATACTATTATAATAGATATAGTGCCTAACAAGTGGTATCCGAGCACTTTCCTTGGGAGGATTTGTGGGTTATTTTTTTTCTAGGGTAGAGACGTGTTCTGACATATTTAAGCTACAAAGATCTATCATTCAATGCATAAATCCACGGTCGAGGAAGCATACACACAAGAAATGCAAGAGGTACTTAAGCTCACATTGTTGGACACCCTTGTAACCCCTGTTGGTACCCCTTTGAGTGGGAGCACATCAGATAACACCTATATACAGACGTGTTCTTCCACATACTTCTAGTATATCAGGAGACCCCCTAGCTATCCTAAAACCAACCATAGATCACCCGATCAGTCTCCTGAATGCTATAGTTCCACCGAGAACAACACTTGGGAAGATACTCTCTAGTACCTGGGTAATTGGGTAGTACGATTAACTGTACGGTCTAGACTCCTTAGTTAGTTCCCTGAGATATTGGGCCGAGTACTATTGTTGGACCCCACACATATATCAGAGAGCTATAGCACAGGGAAATCCCTTGTCTGTAGGAACCTTGAAAACCCTAACCCTTGGGAAGGAAACAAAATAGAAAAGGAACAGAGAAGATCTATTTTAGTGAAACCTCTCCTCCGACATTTAGGTTGCAAAAGTTACAAACAGAAAAGGAACATAGAAGATCTATTGCCCTGCAACCTTTCCTTCTACATTCGAGTTGTGAAAATTACTATACATTTATTTCATTTTTTCTGTTAGGAATTTGGGCATTTCGATACTACGGTATTATTCAAATCTGCATAAAACCCTAGCGAAGTTAAAAAAAAAAAAATAAGAAAAGAAAGAAAAAAGGAAAAAGAAACAGAAACATAGGAGCTAAAAAAAATGAGTATGGGACCTTCTAGTACCCTTATTTGAGACATATCTCATTGGATTCCCCATTTTGTGTGGATCGTTGTGACATCTATCATTTTTAACCTTTTTTTACCTCCCTGGACCCTTATTTTAGACCTATCTCGTTGGATTCCCCTTTTCTCCCTGATCGTTGTAATACCTATCATTTGTAACTTTTTTTTTTTTTTACCTTCACTTACCCTTATTTGAAACCTATATCATTGCATTCCTATTTTCACACTGAACACACTAATATACATCATTTTTCACTTTTTTTTTCGTGGTCCCACTTCCCCTCTTCCGTTCCCCGCCTTCACCCATGGCCACCACTTGCAACCAAGAATTCCTTCACCCACAAGATGAATCCAAACAACACAAGGTAGACATCCAAATACTGACCTCTGAAATTGCTTCCAATAATTCCCGCTTGGACACCTTCGAGGCCAAAGTTATAGGAGAATTGGTAGAGGTTAAGGGTGAATTGTCCTCCCTCACCCAATGGTTGAAACAACCCCTTGGCTCTCCCTCCATTGAAAAACCTTCCCACTTTGAAGGTGATAACTCTTCCCATAATATGGCCCTTCATTCCAATTCCCTTCCCCGTGACCCCAACCCTCCCCGAGTTGAAGTGAAAAAAATTGATGGATTTGATCCCACTGGTTGGGTCACTCAAATGGAACATTATTTATCCTTGCATGGAATTAATGATGATCTGGCCAAACTTCATTATGGTGTCCTCTATTTGGATCCAAAATGTTGGAAATGGTGGCAATGGCATAAAAAGACACGCCAGGGGTATGTTGCTTGGACTCAGTTTGTGGCAGAACTATATGACAACTTTGACATTGACACCCACTATCCTGGTCCTTTGACCAAGTTGAAGCAATCTGGCATAGTGGAATAATTTATATCTACCTTTGAACACTTGGATTTCAGAACAGAGGGCATGTCTGATGCCTTATTCCGGGAATGTTTTATCAGTGGCCTCAAAGAGGAAATTCGAGCCCAGGTCCTCATGGCTCACCCTCACACTTGGTTGGAAGCTACTCAATGTGCTAAGGAAGCCCAAAAAATTGTCTCTGATCAGAACCACAAACCTTCCTTTGTTCCTCTCTCTCGACCTACTAACCCTACCCCTCCTCCCACTCCCCTCAAGATCCAAAAATTAACTTGGGCTGAAATGGAAGAATGACAACTCAAGGGCCTTTGTTATAATTGTGATGACAAATATTTTCTGGGGCACAAGTGTAAGGAACAAAATTAGTTTATGACCATCTCTGAGGATGTTTCTAAATAAGATCTTGAGACCCCCCTGTGGAAGAGTTACCTGAGCCAACTGATATTACTCCGCCCTCTAACCAACTAGAAGTAGAACCGGTCATTTCATTGAATTCTCTCACTGAATTCTTTGCTCCCCAAACCCTCAATCTCATTGGATACATTAAGAATAGAAAGGTCATCATCTTAATTGACAATGGAAACACTCATAATTTTATTCACCATCGTATTTCCCAAGAAACCCATTGCTATATACATGCAGTCAACAACTTTCAAATCATGATTTCTAATGGTGGTTCCTTGAAATGTGGTGGGTGTTGTGAAAATGTGCATCTCCAAATTGGGCAGTACCACCTGAAATCTCATATGTTTTCTATTGACATGGGTGGTTGTGATATTGTGCTCGGTGCGAAATGGTTATGCACTCTTGGTCCCATCCTCATGGATTTTAAGGAATTAACCATGCAATTCCAACAGGTGGGACAACAATATAAATTCCAAGGAATCATAGCAGGATCCCTTGAGATCATTAGTTCCCATCGAATGGAAAATCTCCTCAAAAAAGGTAATTCTGTTATTATTTCCCAACTCCATTCTACTCAAGAAATTGAGACACATGTGGTGCATCCTGACCTCCAATGTATCATCTCCAAACACCAAGCTATTTTTTCCACTCCCCAGGGACTTCCACCTTCTCGTGGTGTTCATGATACCCTCTCATCCCCAAAAATATTCCTCACAATGTTCACCCTTATCGTCATTCCTTTGCCCAAAAGAATGAAATTGAGAAAATTGTTCAAGAATTGCTAGACACAGGTGTTATCCGCCCTAGTACCATCCCCTATTCTTCCCCTGTGGTCATGGTATCCAAAAAACAAGGTACTTGGTGTATGTATCCAGACTTTCACACCCTCAATAAACTCACCATCAAAGACAAATTTCCCATTCCTGTCATCGATGATCTCTTTGATGAATTAAGTGGTGCTCAGTATTTTACTAAACTTGATCTTCGTTCTGGCTACCACCAGATACATATGAAAGAGGAAGACATTCCTAAGACTACTTTTCACACTCATGAGGGTCACTATGAATTCTTGGTTATGCCCTTTGGCCTGTGTAATTCTCCCTCCACTTTCCAAAGTCTCATGAACCATATTTTCCATTGTTTTCTTCATCATTTTTTCCTAGTTTTCTTTGATGATATTCTCATCTATAGTAAAACCTGGGAAGACCATCTTACCCATGTGGATCAAGTTCTTAGTCTACTCTCTCAGCACCAAATTTTTCTCAATAAATCTAAATGTGCCTTTGGAGCTTCAGAAGTAGAGTACTTGGGTCATATTGTCGGCAAGGATGGTGTAAGGGTGGATCCTAAGAAAATTGAAGCTATGCAGGATTGACCATGCCCAAAAAATCTCAAGAGGTTGCATGGTTTTCTAGGTTTAATAGGACATTATCGCAATTTTGTTAAGAATTATGGGAAAATTGCAATGCTTCTTACTACTCTCCTAAAAAAGAATGCTTTCACTTGGAATCCAACAACTGATCAATCATTTCATGAATTGAAAGAAGCCATGTGCACAACTCTTGTCTTGTCCCTTCCCGACTTCACAAAGACTTTTTTCCTCGAATGTGATGCCTCCGGGAAAGGCATTTGCGCAATACTCATGCAAGAGGGTAGACGCTTGGACTTCACTAAAAAAAAACTCCCGGGGTGACATCTTGGCCAATCAATCTATTAAAATGAAATGTTATCTATTCTGCATGTTATGGATCTCTAGAATCCTTATCTCTTAGGGAAACGATTCCAAATTAAAACCGACCATTGGAGCCTCAAGTATTTCCTAGAATAGAGGATTTCATCCCAAGAGCAACAAAAATGGGTGACCAAGCTATTTGGATATGATTATGAGATCATTTATAAGAAGGGAAAATAAAATGTAGTGGTTGATGCTCTATCCAGAAAGTACAAAGAAGAAGGATCCATTTTTTCCCTCTCCTTCATTGTACTATATTGGCTCCAAGTTGTTCGCCAGGAATGGCTGCAAGACCCCAAAACTTCTCGACTGATCCAACAATTGCAAGACAATTCTCCATTTTCTCCAGTGTACTCTTGGTACAATGAAGAGCTTCGCTACAAAGGTTGTCTATATTTAATCCATCGGTCGCAACTTAAATCCAGATTTCTTTCTGAGCTTCATGCTTCACCCATAGCAGGGCATTTCGGGTTTACCAAAACCTATGAACATGTTAAACATTCTTTTTTCTAGGATGGTATGAAATAATACATCCACACCTTTGTGGCTGAATGTGATGTCTAACACTGTCAACAAAACAAGGGGGAAACTGTCAAAGCTCCAAGCACACTACAACAACTTTTGATTCCACCAGCTATTTGGAGGGACATTTCTATGGATTTCATTGTGGGATTACCTAAATCTGGCAATAAGTCAGTCATCATGGTGGTAGCTGATTGCCTTTCCAAATATTCTCATTTTTGTGCTCTTCAACACCCATTCACAACATCCATAGTGGCTCAAATTTGTATTGATCACATTTTCAATCTTCATGGCATGCCTCATTTTATTGTATCTGACAGAGATCCCACTTTCACCAACAATTTTTGGCAGGAACTATTCAGGCTTCAAGGCATCGAATTACATCTCATTACTTCTTATCACCCACATACTGATGGCCAAACTGAAGTTGTCAACAATTATTTGGAAACATATTTGAGGTGTTTTTCATCTGACCGACAACATCAATGGGCTCATTGGTTACCCCTAGATGAATGGTGGTATAACACATCTTACCATACTGCTACCTGCATGACACGTTTTGAAGTAGTATATGGACAAAATCCCCCGTCAGTTCTTTCCTACATAACAGAGGTCTCAAATGTTCAGGAGGTTGAAAAAACTCTTACAGTTCATGAAGCCATTCTCCTTGATCTCAAAGACAATTTTCTCATGGATCAGAATCATATGAAACAACAAGAAGATCAAGGACATTCAGAACGTCAATTTGCTACAAGAGACGAGGTGTTTCTTCGTCTACAACCTTACAAGAATACTTCACTCAAAGATGAACACTTTCAGAATCTTGCTCCCAAATTTTATGGTCCTTATATCATTCTCAAGTGCGTGGGACTAGTGGCCTATCAATTAGCTCTGCCCAGTCATTCTAAGATCCATCCTACTTTTTATGTCTCACGCTTAAAGAAGGTGATTGGAACTAAGTGCCAATCTCAAACCAATATTCCAGAGTTGGATGCTAAAGGTTCCATCTGGTTGCATCCACAGGAAGTCTTGGACCAACGTGAACGTCGTCTCTGTCAGTGCACCATCAAGGCGGTGTTAGTGCAATGGAAAGATACAACTCCAGAAGATGCCACCTGGGAGCCGACCACTATTCTCCAGGAATTTCGTCATCTCAATCCTTGAGGACAAGGATGTTCTTCAAGAGGGAGGGCATGTTAGGGACCTAAACCCCTAACTTCTCATGTAGGTAGAATAATATATTTCCATGTAATAAAGGTTGATACTAGTTAATAAGGCCTATTTAATAAATACGAACAAGTCAATGTAAGAATACCTAATAGAAGCTTCCACTTCTAGAAAGATCTTCCTATATAATGTTCTTTAGAAGATAGAATTAGTATAAATAAGAGTAGAAGGTATGCGATGGAATTGTCTTGAGAATTATTGTAATAGATCTCTTCTCTACTGGAGGTTGCTCCCTCGAATAGGCAAGGGAAATTTGTTTCCTATCAATAAAAGTATTATTTTGGTGTTGTGGTTCCATATATTCTATTGTTCTTCTGCTATATTTATGTTCTATGTTGTTATTTCGATGGTATTCACTGCAATATTTCTATTTTCTACTATTATAATAGATATGGTGCCTAACAGTTGGAACCTGTACATTAGTGTTCCATGTGATATTGCAACATTCACCCACCAGATACGAGAGAGCTCTGGAAAGTCAGGAAGAGTTAACCAAAATTTCTCAAACCCAGATGGCTTGTGTTTGGGTGCATTGATCATTTCAATCCATAACTGAACCGACCAGTGATCTGAGCCCGATTTTGGGAGGATACTAGCCTCAATTAAGGGTCCATCTAACATTAGAGTTTCCAATATAAGAAGCCGATCTAGTCTACAAGCAATTTGTTGAGCTCCAGATCACTTATGAGAACAAGTGAAAGTTCCATTCCGAGTTTCAATATCAATAAAATGTAGATCCTCAAGGATATCTCGAAGCTTTCCATTGTCCTGATAAATTATTCTTGTGCCCCCCCTATTCTCTTCTAGTGTGAGAATTATGTTGAAGTCTCCCCCTAGTATCCAATTCTAAGGTCTCGCCAGAGAACCTAGATTGGAGAGACTTTTCAGGAAACAATCATTTTCTTGATTATTCTAGGGTCCATATTCATTTGTGAGTACACCCTCTTTACTAGATCTGATATCTCGATAGGGTGTCGAGAGCATCTAGGCTGTGGAAAATTATTGATCTAAAATAACTATCGTAGGGTTCCAAAGGATAGCCAATCCTCCCGTTTCCCCATTAGAGTCACTATATACACAACTACATTACCACCAACACCATCTGAAGACCTCTGTAGTAGTATCACCTGCACATTTCATTTCCTGTAGAAAAAGAATATCCAGATCCTTTGCCATTATATAGTTTTGAAGAATCCTCTATTTGGTTCTTCTGTTTAGGCCTCTTATATTCCAAGAGATGATCTTCATGATGAAGAGTGAGGGGGAGGAGAAAAGAATCCCTCAGTGAGACATTGGATCTGTCCTGAATTTATCATGAAATTACCTACCTCTTTGATCAATTACTGTGCTAATTTACACCCCCTTCACTTTCCCTCTCTTGGCACTTTTCTGGGTTCTTTGCATGGATCTAATATAATGCCCAATTTGAGGTGGCCCCTACTGTGGATTCAATATATACTTTGTGGACCTTATGAAGTTTTTCTAATCGAATGGATTGAATTTACTTCCTATTGAAAGCCTCCTCCAAATTTTCCAGATCTATGTCAACTAGGTCCCTTTCATCTACATTCATTCATGTATTCCCCCTCCTATAGAAAATGGTATGTGTCCATTTGAGTGGGGGAATTTGGGTTGCACAATCTTCTCTAAGACTAGATATTTAGACTTTTTTCCCTTACCTTTGTCATTGCGTTGGCTATCTTGCTGATGAGGGTTTTCCACCTCCTCTGATTCCGGTAACTAGCTTAAAGCATCAAAGGAGTTGCTTGCAGAGATATTTTTTCCTATTCCCTGGTTTGGTTTCTTGGGAATCTGCTTCTTACGGCTTGAGACCTGGGTGAATCCATCTTTCATCTTCCCTTCAGTCATTTGTCGTGCATGAATATTTAAGGGACAATATCTGAATAAGTGTCCATGCTCATGACACTTCCTATAGTGAAAGGGTATGTCCTCATAATCAATGGTTTGGACCCAATCCTCATCTTGATATTCCAGGGTTAAGGATCTCAACAAAGCTTTAGAGACATTCATATACACACATATATATGCATATGAAGTGTATCTCCTATGTGTTTTTGCTTCTGAGGATTTAACATATCTTCCGAGGGTATTTCCTATACCCATGAGGATTTCTTCTAGCCAAAATTCCTATGGGAGAGAGTAGAGACGAATCTAGATTTGCCCAAAATAGAAATCCTCTTTTTCTGGGCTGAAATGATCTGTCCATAATCTGAGATACAACCTTGTAAAGCTGAAGAAATACTGACCATTTTCGAAGATTCGATCCTTGTCCTCAATATTGAAGAAGATAATCGTAAAGAATCCCTTCGAGCTCAACTGGAGTTCGTAGTGACCCTTAGGGTTCCACCACAATTTTATCCAACGCATGAGATCCCGTTCAAAAGGCCATAGCCCCAAAAACATTTCAATCAAGGTGCGGTCCTTCATAAACTAGGTGTTCTCTCCCACCCTTGCTGAATTAATCACATACCTTGGAGCATTAGTTGTTTGTGGGATACATTTCCCCGATTCCCATATTCGAGTTGCTTTTGGATGGGATGTGTCTACTTCCATCTCCATGGCCTTTCCAAATCATTTCTCATCCTGCAAGATTTTTTCCCTAAGATGAGATGATGACTCAAAGGATGGTCACTTACTCCTGGCCTCTGGTGCCTCGTTCACTACCACATTGTTCTATGAGGGGGTTTGCACCCCCCCCCTGAATCCATATGGGTCCTTCAATTTCCCATCTCCCTTGGTCGCCTCTATTTTCTTTGTAAATGTGCTTCAGGATGTCGTAGAGCTATATTTATTCAAACATTCAAAACCTAGTCGCTTTGCTCTCCTAGTCTGCTTCTTTAGACCCACTCCAATGCATAATTGAGAAATTGAAAAAAATAGAGAAAATTGGGATGATTATGTTGATTGGGGAAATTTTTTCAAATTGAATTAATTTGGATAATTGCAACAAGTGACACTAATTGGGCTAATCGAGATAAACTAGGGCAATCAGGGAAAGTGGAGCAAGTGTGAATATTGGGGAAAATTGGCCTAACTAGAATAATTGGGGATAATTGGGCCAAGTGGACAATTAGGGAAATCTGGGCTGATTGGGTTTAATTGAGAAAATTAGGTAAATTGGTTAATTGGAGAAAGTAGGTCTAATTACGAAAATTAGACTAATTTATAAATTTGGGTGAATATATGGTAATTAGGCTCATGGGGGTAGTTAGGTATAATTGGGAAAAATAGGAAAATTGCACTAATTGGAGCAAATTGTGGCTAATTGGGTTCATTGGGAAGCAGGAATAATTTGACTAATTGGAATGATTAGAGAAATTGTATAAAATTGGGGAAAATGGGTTAATTGGGAAAATTGAGGATAATTAAACTAATTGAGAAATTGTGGATGATGTGGAATTTGATGAAATTGGGGCTAATTGTGGTTAGCTATATGAATTAGGAAAATTGAGGCTAATTTGGAAATTGGTAAAATTGGAAAAAGGATTCAATAGTTGGATTCCTCAAGGGGATATTGTTCCTTTGATAATCATTTTGTTGGAGAAGGACCCTAATTATGAATCATCATTAATAAAACAAAGGTTGGGAAGGGAATAAATGAGAGGAGATGAGATGAGTTGAGCTAAAAACTTGCCACACAAAGAACATGTTTAAGTTGTATACAAAGCCAAGTAAGACTTCAAAATCCCAAACACCAAGACCATTGAAACACCACATCATGTCTTCACCTATTTTAATTTGTTTAACTTGTTTATTTAACAAACAAAAAATGCATTTGCATTTTGCTAGCCCCTCCTCAAATCTTCTTTTCTTTCTTGTAATCTTCTTAGGCATTTAGTTAAATAGATCCTCCCCTCCAATACCTAGAAAGTTCATCCCCCTCTCCATATTCATATTCTTACATGTTCTTCTCTTTACCTCAAGTTTATTAAATTGAAGATTTGCAATTCTGAGAATGCAACTGAATGTAGTTGGTTTGCCACATTTGATTGTAGTTTCAATCCAAGGCCTTTTATTCTCACTTTTTTTAGAAGTAGAGTATTCTCATAGGAAAAATTTATCATCTCATTGTTGGCGGGAATAAATGACACACCGTCAATTGGAAGGTTAGATCCGGATGGAGGTTGTGTAATTAACCCAAGTCGTTTGGTATGATTTGACTCGACGGGTTTAATGGCTCTGTTAGCCAACTAAAGTCCTAAAAACAGTAAAAGAAATAAACTAATCTAAAGCTATGATTCTAACAAATGATATATTACTTACTAATGTTTATTAAAAAGAAACGTGAATATACAAATGATTATAAACAATCTATATACAGTTTACAAGGTTTACTTGAAATCTTGCGAAAATGAATGTTCATAATAATGTTTCAAAATAAGGTAAAGTAAGAACAAAAATATTTTTGTTTTTTTTAATGTTTAAAGATTTCAAAATAATAAATACTAAGCAAATACACTTGAAACAATGACAAAGAAATAGTCAAAGCTAATTAATGCAATCATCATCTCATTCATATATAAACAAATCTGAATAAAAGAAAGAAATGCACCTACCAGTCTTTCATTGATCAACAATACTAAGATAAATTCATCTCTCTGTATTGTATGAGCTCCTCTTAACCTGTTTCCAGTGTAAACCTATGAAAAAAACAAGAATAATACTTCTTGAAGAAATTCAAGGAAGTGTTTCATATTCTGGAGCGAGTTTATAATGACATCAAGACAAATAATTATATATCTTGTGACCTTGAAATGTCCAATAACTGAAAATGAAAGAAATTTAAATTCTTAGGAATGGTGTTACCAACTATCTAACATCATATGTAAACTCAAAATACTGGAATAGATGATCGGTCACAGATATAAACTAAACCAAAAGATAATGAACAACATAAAGAAAAGCATGATATAAAATATTATGTGCAGAACTGACTAAAGCTAATTCGACATAGATAATATTTCACATCAAGAAATTACATGAGAAGACAATGAAAAAACACCGCAAAGTCTACACAGGACAAAAGTCAAAGAGTAAACTACTTTCTCATATAGTTTCAACAAAATATGTTCATCATATGGTCCAGGAAGAATTTTTGGGATAAGACTCTTAAAGATTGAAAAAAAATAATATATAAATGGTAGCAATTAACCATGTATTAATAAAATAGACTAAAGCTAATTTAAATCAATGCATAATCAATTATTTAAAGAATATGAAGATATTATAATGGAAATAAAACCATTTTACTCACATGACAAAAACCATTAAGCAACCTGGAATTCCATATTCTTCTTTTAAAATACTTGTCCATTCTTCCAAAGATTCCAACCATCCGTTACTCCATTTGAAAAGAAAAAAGTTTATAAAAGAAATAATATACAAAAGATAAAGGATAAAAATCCTCCTCTCCTTTCTTGGATCTCCATGGCTATGAACTTTCTCATATATTTATACAATGAATGAACAGTCTGGGCGTCACTAATAATTTCTGCCACTTGAAATTTGTCTCGTAAAGAGACACAAATATCTCTCAAATCGTGCATTTGTTTGGGAAAATCCCCACCTGTAAGATAAATGGGTCCATTTTGGAGATGGGTTTTCAACCGTTTCTTTAGATTCCTCACGGATTGGCTGCAATCAGTCCCACAAAATCATCTGTCTATTCTTGACGCATTTCCAAATTTTAGTTGTTGTTGCTCATAAATTTATTTGCAGCAATGCAATATTATTTTTGGATCAATCATCTTGAACGTATTTAGATAATAAAAACCTGTGAAGCAAAAAGAAACCTAAACTAATAACCTAAAAATTGTGAATAAAACAAAATCTAGAACAATAAAATTAAAATGAATTTAAACTAACTATAAGTTCTAAACAAACATTGTTTATATTTTCCTTTAAAATATGATCTTAAAATTCTAGAAGCTTCAAGTTTATGGAGAGGAGAAAAATATTAATTTTGGGTTTTCACAAAATCAAACAAATGATAGATAGTACCTTTTTTTTATATTATTTTATTTTTATTTTGAAATGAGATGCAAACTAACAAAATAATTTAATTAATTAAACCTACTAAATGATTTTGTGAAAATGATTGTTAATGAGCAAAAGGTGAAAACATAATCATAATTTAAACGAAAGTAAAAGCTGATAAAAATTAAGGTTTTCATTCAAATTAAGATTTCTATGTTCTTCTCTCCCTCATTCAAATTTGATCAAATGTGAACAAATGTCATAGAAAAGATGTGTCGTAATAAAAAATCCCAAATTATGAAGCTCGTCCATCAACATTAAAACTCTGTAGAAAGAAAAACAAAATGGAATTTAAATTTCATGAAATTCAAACCAAAGAAAAGAAAAGAATATAAAATCAAACCAACCTCGAAACAAAGAAAACCAATACCTATTCAATCAAGTCAAAGGGAAACAAACGAAGAATCCAAGTAAAATTTCGAGGGACCCTAGATTTTGATTAAAGAAAAAGAAGGGGGTTGTTGGGGCCCAAAAAATGAAAACTTACTAGGAGAAGCAGTTATCTTTGACCTATTAAACTTTCATCGTAGGGAAGAAGAATAAGACTTGGATATAATTTTAAGCTACTTTGAAACAAATCCACTTTAATATTACACAATGTTAAGACTAGCTCAGATTTATAGAAAAGTATCAGAAAAGAAGAAAAGAATGCTTTTACAGAGGATTATAACCTGAAGTTGTGTTTTAATCAAAGATTCACGATGTTTATAAAATGACTTCAATACCGTTGACAGAGCCATTGCTGCCAGCAGACATCCATAGCCTCGACAGGGATTTCATTTAACCCACTCAACTGCTTTAATCCCATCCAATAGTTGTATCCACATGATGTATACTTCCATAAAAGTTAATTTAAAAGAATATACCTACTACCTCTCGACCCGACATTGATTTGTTGCCAATAGGCTTGTTCAGTACCCCGACAAAGTTGTCTTGGTATCATGTGTGCATTTACCCGCTGTCAGTTAGCCTATTCAATACCCCAACGGGTTTACACACACTTCCCACACATAAGTGTTTTCAACCCTCTTATGCCAATTTTAAATATTAATATAATTGTATATTTATTGATGACAAAGAGAGCAGGGTGATACATGATGTTAATTGCAATATAGGTGAACAATTGATCATTTTTTTTTATTTGCTTTCAAAACTGGAAGTTTTATCATGGTTTAGAGATTTAAGATTTCATTTAAGAAATCATGTAGAGAATGGGGAAGCACTTAAAAGTGATTCCTTAAGAATATGGATGGCATAAAAAGTCTAAGGATAATTGTGACTCCCAAAGATCTTGACACATTTCAGGGGTAATACTCTGACAAAGACCGTTTAGGATTTCATAGTACTCAACTGACTTATAAATCAATTATCTGAGCAGAACCTTAACATCATAAACTATTTGAACTGTTTCAAATTTCTTTCAAAAAAATAAGTCTTGAAATGAATGCTTCCTTCGACAATTTCTCTTTGATCGGAAATGTAATTATTCAAAAAGATAGACAAGAAGAAAGTTCAGTCAAAGAAAGAGAAAAAAACAAAAACAAACACACAACAAACTGAATCAAATTTTATTAATGGGATTCAAAATCAGAAGTATATCAAAGAAAACAAAATAGAAATAGAAAAAACACACTTTCAGAAACAATTTTGGCCAAAGATAAACCCGAGCTTTGGGATCTACTAGCATCCCACTATAAAATAAAGGAAGAACTAAATCATATAAAATCTCATGTAAGAGCAAGTTCTTTTCTTAAGATAGTGATGCATAAGATGTTACTTTGACCAAGCATTATTATTAAAAATAAAAGAGACTAAAAGAAAATAGAAATATCCTTACTAATATGAGTTCAGTCCTACTCATGGCACCTTGGGTCAGGGTTGAATTGATAGTTCAAATTTACTTATCTCTTTACTTTCCATTTAAAATTTTCATGATGATACTGCGTTTTTGAAAAGAAATATTCAACGAAAAGCAGAAAGAAAAATATTTTAAGTGGACTTCCCTGACAACATTCATATTATGGTTCTCTTGGTGTGCCCACTTGTGTTCATAACTGCATTATTACAAAGAGAAACAATGAGAAATAAAACTAACGAAAACCTACTCTAAACTGCTAAATATATCAAAACGCTAAGTAAAATTGTATTTACAGTGCAGCCACAAGAGCATCTTCAATCCTACAAGGCATAGAAAATCGAAAATCAGAATAAAAGAACGTAGTATTTGTAGATACAAAAGAAATATGTCATGCTCACCTCCTATATATTCTTTTAAAAACAAAACATGCATGACCTTACCATTTTTTTGAAACTTCTTGATGTATGAATCCTCCAACCATTCTGCAATCTTGTCATGATATGGGTCATAATGGCATGGAAGAGTGTAAGTAAGTTTGGAAAACTTGTCAATATTATGGGGACCTGACATAACCATCAACCAAGGCCAAAGTGCCCCATCCTCTTGACAATTATCCAAGTGTTCATCCATTTCTTCACATGGAGGATCTAAAAAAATTCATGTCATGCTTACTTCCTATATATTTAGGTAGAAACAAAGAAGGCACAACTTTAACTTTATTATAAAGATTTTTTAGATACGAATCTTCAATCCATTCTAAGATCATGTCATAAAAATTAGGATGCAAACTATGACTTCAATGAAATGGATATATCAATGGGGAACACATCATATGAGGATTCATGACATCAGTTAGATTATTTGTTTGAACGCTTCCTTTGATGAGATTGATTGTTTCAAAATGTGAAGCATAAACATTAAAATTTGAACTAATCAAAGAACAAATATGCAATGTAGAATAGTCGATCTACATAAGAATGAGTGCATAGTCTTTTTCAAAAATAAATCATGTAAAATCATCTTGCAACATGTCCTTTTTCCATGCGAGTGACGAAAGTGAAAGAGCATCAAATCCAACTTCATAAATGTTATGTTCGGAATTAATTTCACCAAATTTTGGCATATCCAGAAGATTTGATTGTGATGGCAAAGAGTAAGATAATGTGGATAAAGTATCAAGTCCACCAGAATCTAAGAAGAGATTGGGATATAAAGAGTAAAATGAATCAGAAATAAACACATGAAGAGAATCTCTTGAGCTATGATATTTAACAATGGTATTCTGAAGACATTCCTCTTCACTTTCCTTAAAACTTTCACTCTGTTTTTTTGATAAATCCTTCAACATAATATGATCATCTAATTTTTCCTCATGTATGATAGATAATTCAAAACTTTCATGACAAACATCTAATCTTTCTCATGGATGAGGTATGATTTGTAGATGAGGGTTTAAGGTTTCTTCTTCCAATTGTAGATCTACATATCTAATCAGTTTCATTGGAATGTTAGAATGCTTGATATCGTTTTCGTCACCTAAGTGTTCTTTAATAACTGAATTTAAGTACTGATTAGAAGAATATGGACATTCATCTTGACCCAACATCCACGATGGTCAAGGATTGAATATACAATGCTTCAAAGGAAAAACTAGTTTGATTGTTAGTAAGAACCTTTTCAATAGATTTTACCTCCCTTGCTTGTTGAAAATTTTTGGATGGATTCCTCTCATCCTGTAAACAAAATTCTTCTCGCAATTGAGTGATAGGATTTGTAACTGATTCATCATTTGTGATTGAATATGACTGGATGAAAGGAATGCAAGAATCATAGAGGAGATTTAGCACAAATGACATGTCATCAAGATTAAATTTATAGAGAACATGATGGGTTCTTGTTGAAAATTCTTCTGGATATGAATTTCCATTGATTAGCAAAGTCTGAAATTATTCACATAATTGATTGTAATCATAGATTTTAAAAGCATCTAAAAATTCCTCTACAAATTGAAAGCAATCAATAATGTGATATGCTGGAAAAGACTCAAACCAATGTTTAATCCAACCCCTAAAAGTAAAAGCAAACAATATGCATAAAACCTTTAAATCAGAAATATCATGTTTGATGCATTTACACCAAAACTTATTAATATGATCTTTAGCAGATACATTCCCCCCACCATCAAAGGTGAGTTTGGACAAGCGAGAGACTGTCTCGTTGGGAATATCAGGTAATGAGAAGTGGAAAGCATGTTCCAACACAGTGATTTGGGGATCCATTGGGAATCAAATACATTCAAAACAAAGACTCCTACAAGGCCATATTGTCAGTCTGGCCTGCCTTTAGTGCATTTCAAGATGACACAAAAGAAGAATTTATAAATCTAGAATTATGACAGGCTGAGGGGTAAAACATTTAATCATTAAATTTACCTCAACCCTCCTTCTAGTGCCATTTGTTAGCGGGCGTAAATGACACACCATCAATTGGAAGGTTAGATCCAGACCAGGGTTGTCTAATTAACCCAAGTCGTTTGGTATGATCTGACCCTACGGGTTTAATGGCTCTGTTAGCCAACTAAAGTCCTAAAAACAGTAAAAGAAATAAATTAATCTAAAGCTGTGATTCTAACAAATGATATACTACTTACTAATGTTTATTAAAAAGAAATGTGAATATACAAATGATTATAAACAATCTATATACAATTTGCAAGGTTTACTTGAAATCTTGCGAAAATGAATGTTCATAATAATGTTTCAAAATAAGATAAAGCAAGAACAAAAATCTTTTTGTTTTTTTTAATGTTTAAATATTTTAAACTAATAAATACTAAGCAAATACAATTGAAACAATGACACAGAAATAGTCAAAGCTAATTAATGCAATCATCATCTCATTCATATATAAACAAATCTGAATAAAAGAAAGCAATGCACCTACTAACCTCTCACTGATCAACAATACTAAGCTAAATTCATCTTTCTGTATTGTGTGTGCTCCTCTTAACCTGTGTCAAGTGTAAACCTATGACAAAAGCAAGCATAATACTTCCTGAAGAAATTCAAGGAAGTGTTTCATATTCTGGAGTGAGTTTATAACAACAGAAAGACAAATGATTATATATCTTGTGACCTTGAAATGTCCAATAACTGAAAATGAAAGAAATTCAACAGTGCAAATAATCTTTTGGAATACTCCATTCAGCGTGTAATGTTCATCGGACCATGGCTTACTTCGACCAAAACTCCTCCAATGGACAACTAAGACCTTTCACCGATAGATTCAAGGGCTTAGATCTAGCCATTTGTCCCAAAGGTTTAATGCCAACAAGGTTCCCACTTGTCCTTTCTTTGAATTACAGGTTGCCACGTGTTCTTCTCTATACATGCAGGCTCCCCTCATCATCATGATGTCACTTTTCATGCCCTCAAGGTGCCATAACACATTACCATGTGGCACAATATCCACCTGACACTTGGACCATCCACATGGATTAATGTGGCGTACCCATCATAATTGATCACTGGCATCCTTATAAGTGATAACACCTATCCTCTGTGCAATGGGTGGCTGATGTAATCCTTATCAGCATGACATCACCTTCCTACTAGCCTCATCCAAACGAGACTCGTCAGGATCAATGGTCATGATTATTTTCAGCTAGGCTTCGATGGATGGTCAAGATTTCTCCTCATAGTCTTCCCATTGGATTTCTCCAACACCCTCTCCCCATAATTATCTAATGGATACAAAATTTGACCAATGGTCAGGATCCTATGACACCAACGACCACAATTAAAGAACCTTTCCAAGGGCTTGAACTCAATAGGTACCCACCCTCTATTACCTCGACCATTTACAGGCCACCATGTGTCTTCCTCGTAGGCTCTTTTCATCAGTGTGATGTCACTCTTCCTCTCGATCACATCTAAGGGTTTCGCATGTTGATCAATGGTTGATAATACATATCAAAAGACTTCAATTGACGGTCGATATTACTCCTAGGAGTCTTCCCATTGGAGTATTTTCATTCTAGTGGACAAAACTACTCTGAAGGACACATTATGATGGACAATCATGATCAATTTGAATTATTCTTCGATGGATCGATGGATCGATTTAGTTCAGAGTCTTATCCTAGCCTAAACATGGACTACTCTGATGGCTCCCTCTGCGATCAACAGTTGAGATCATTTATATCCATTCTCTAATGGATCCAATGAATGTTAATGATTTGGATCCTTTGCAAACTTTCATATGTGAGGATCCCTCATCAACAACCATGATTTAATCAATGCACCAAGTTGACAACTATGATTCTTCCTGAGGAAATCACACGATTTATTAAGTTAAACAGTCTAGTACAGGACTTGGTGGTTCATGGATTTGTTCTAGAATTTTCGAAAGGCTTACCGATCCCCCTCATAACTCTGTAAATTATTATTCTGACAAGTTGAGGCTTCCCTCACTTCTTATAAGGGACACTTTCTCCCAACAAACTATCCAAACCAAGACAAAGTATTCCCAACCACAAACTGTCAAATTTTCCCCTCTATCATCATCTATATGAAGGGCAAACTTTACCTAAGTAAAGTTATACATACATACATATATATATATATATAAACCATTTCAAACAAGTGGGAGATATACATAACGCATAATTAAGAATTTTGTATAAATACATCACCACATATACAGTTCTGGCAACAAATATTCAAGGAATATTTACAACTGTGGAAACCCATAACAACAACCACACAATTTTCCATTTCTGTTAAAGTTTGAGTGTAAATTCAACAACAATATCTTTGAAAAATAAATCATAATTATAGTTCTTGCACGATTCTAGTAGCAACATACTGAAATATATATAGTACAATAAATAACCAACACATGATTATATATTCAATCAAATAGTAAATTAAACAAACACATGGTGGACACTTATCTGATATAAATATCCACCAACTGCATGCAAACCTTCAAATTTCCTCCTAGCCTTAGACTGTGTTGCTTATAACTCAACAATAGGTCACCCCGAGTTGGGGCTTAAACTCCACTTGGGAAAAGGGAAATCTATCCTAGTATAAGTCTGCTAAACAACAATAATGTTCAGATTCAAGTGACAACTCCAGCCAGCTACAATCCCTTATTCCCCACATGTCTGTCCCACCCTAGGAAGCGTGCCCCTTCTCTGCTCAACAGTCCTTCGGCCACCCCACTTCCCTTCCATGGATTCAATAACATGTTGGACAGGAAGTCTTCGAGCCCTGTAGCTGTAATTAACACTTTGGGAAAATAATTCCAAGAAGTTCTCTCACCTAGAGAGAATACTTACGGGCCTTACAACCCGCCTCTTCGATAACACTTCTCCCACCTAGAGAGAATGCTTACAGGCTTGAAAACTTACTTCTTCAACTAGCCACAGGACTGACAAACCACTTTTTCAACTACCCATGCACATGAAAACCTGCCTCTTTAGTTCAAGCCTGCAAGAAAACACTCGTTACATGAAGCCACCAACTCTCCCATACAGTCAAAGATAGAAACATGGCATGGGTGGTAGATGGAAGTAGGGTTGAATGGTTACAATAGTATGTGATCCTCTCCCCTCTAGTGAGAATTATCAATATGCTTTTCCTCCTTGCAAGAATGATGGTCAAGATAGGCAATTACACTCATTTTTCCCAATATATTTCATGTGCATAAAATGACACTTGTCACCTTATGATCCTTCTTTGAACCCACTTGGTGATTCGTTCTCATATTTTAGGTACTTAGGATAAATATATGTGTATCCCATAAATCAGATTTTTAGGAAATATTATTACAATATTCCCTTGGCTTAAGCCCCAAGGCATAGTCCCTTTCCTAGACTCTTAGCCCCCTTTCACACACAAGGAGAGTGCCAACTTATTAATAGACCCCCACTAAGGATTTTCAATTTATAGGTTCTAGTGTCCCAACATAATCCATTCTTTCCAAGCATTCCAGCTTAATTAACCAGCATTTACCTGATATCATACACATGTAGTTTTCATGAGACAATATCATAACAATTTCATTTAGAAATTCAAAATTTATTTCATAAGGAAATTCAACTTCTTCCATGTATGATATTCAATCTCATATTTCCTTGTTTGTTGTAGCAACAAGCATCGTTCTTTATTATGGCTTTCAACAGTGCCCTACTTGAGACCATTTTTCTACATTAATTCTATCTTGCACTCAACCAAATAAATTTTCAATATATCATGCACAACATAATTTTTATTGCAATACTTACAAAGACTTACAAGTGATCTTAGAATTGTCTACCCTTAACAATTCAATCACAACTACCGAACATTTAGTAATTATAATGAAACTATCATTTCTTTCACATGTATTACTAGCAACCCATCTTTTTCTTAGCCTTAATTATTTTCATTACTTTGTTCCCCGACAGAACTTTCCTGTAGTCCATCCTTATATGACTACCTTAAGCTACAACCTATAACTCTTTCATTGCAATATCCAACAATTTCTGAATGTTCTCAACTTCAGGCAGTAATAATAATCATAAGATTTCAGCTGTTAATATAATCATTTCCATGAAATATAATATATACATGCATTTCCAAATTATATTCAATAAATGCATTCAAGCATACACAACTCTATCTTATCATGTATGTGTGAAAATTTTACCACTTTCACACTTTCATGATTTACTCATGCATACTATTCAATGCATCACGGCATTGTCTTTAGAATTCCCTTTTATCTAATTCTTGCATCCCAACATGGTGAGTACGAAAATCTGGCCAATGCTTCAACACCTCATCCTTACACTTCCTATTAATTGCTCAACTATTTTGATGTCTTCCTTTTCGACCTGAACACTACACCAAGAATGTAGTTCTATGGTGCTCCTTTGTGTTGGAAAAAAGGTTGCAATTCAAACCCTAAGTATAGTAGGAAGTTCATTGAACATCTATGCATCACTATGGCCTTTCCATATCTAACCATGTCTTGGTTTTATACATGACCATATTTACTATCATTTATTCTTATAATAGGTCACGACTCTTTACTTAGTTTGGTGACTAACTCATAACCAACAAAATCCTTATATGTTACTATGTCATATGTATGCATTAAAAAGCTAACAAATTTTATAACTAATGAAGGCTCCTTGGAATTTACCATACCAAATGGTATATCATTACCATAATGCACTCAAATCATACAATAATACTACTTCACCAAGTACTTTTGGCCAAGTATATTTCTATCCTAAATTCCCTTATGTTATTATGTAGTATAATTACATAAAGACATTCATCCATGCATAGTTGTTATTAAATGGATTTTATAGTATCTGACCAGTTGGTAATAGTAGAAGATTCCATACCTCCTTCACCAACCTTTTAATCAGCACTTCAACTTTCTGTTTCTTCCTTCATATGGAGGAATTTGATATGCAACAACATAATAAGTAGCACTGGCATCCATGGAATAACTCCTTCTTTCCTGGAATAACATCCCTCATTACCACTTTCATATAACATTAGACTAATCCTAGTCTTAACATGTTATATAGATTTTAAAAAATACATAATCACTAAAGCATAGTTATATTCCCTAAGAATGCATCCTTAGCATGCCCATTGTTAGCACTCTATAAATTTGTTCGGTTGATAAAAGAAACGACATAGGTAACCTACAAACCAACTTTAGAGCTGGGTACTATCCTGCTTAGCTCAGAGAGGGCTCTCTCATGTCACTTGGTGTTTCTCTGACAATCAATGGCTAGGTTTTGTTATTTGGGGTTTTTTTTTATAAATTTGTTGGCAAGGAAGGGGAGGGACACTTAGGGCTATGGAGTCAAACTTCTGAAAATGAATGAAGACACTGACTTGTCTGTAGAAATCTCTAGAGGACAAAGTCTAAATGAGGCGATAAATGTGAGTTATAATTTGTAAATTTGCAGAGTGTAGGAAGAAAGAGAAAACATGTAATTGCATCAGAGCATTAAATAAATGAATTCTGAATTAGTTAGGAAGAATTTAAATGAATTCTGAATTAGTGAGGAATAATTTAAATGAATTCTGAATTAGTTAGGAAGAATTATGGGCCTTTGACTATCCAATTTAAATACAAGACAATGAAAATGAAACAAAAAATACAGGAAATTCATACAAAGAGAGGAGACAAAACTCACATCACCACCATTAGAATATTTTCATAGAAACTTCAAAGACTTCTGCATATGTATTCACTTTAGCTTCATAAAATTACAATTGAGTTCTGAACAACTAAAATTGTTCCCTTGCACTTCTGCCAACATTAATACATTTGAAACTTCTAATACTTATAAAATTTGAGTTCCTTCGGTTTCAAACCAATTACAATAACTGAAATGAAACGTTTCAGCTTATGAAATGATTACAATGATTACAAATGATAGTTTCGATTTTTGAAACCGATTACAATAATTAACACGAAAAATGTTTCATGATCCAGCTATCGATTCCTCTGATGCTTCAATTATGTTCCTTGCCACTTGTTCTTCTCTGGTATGCTACCTGATCTTCCATCTTCAGTGACACTTGGACATCATCTACTGGATCCTGGAAAAATGCACTTTGTCTTTCCCAGCCATACTATCTCCTTCCATTGCAAGTCAGAAAGGATATCGTAATCCATCATTTCTTTGACCAGGATCTCCAGGTCGATGTAGGAGGCATATTTCATCATTGGTAATCCAACTTTCACAGATTTGAACTGATTCAGAATCTCAAAATATGTAATCATATGTTCAACCAAGGTTTCTCCTTTCAGATTTTCCTCCAGGGTTTCAAACTTGGAGTGATCCATTTTGCATTGAGTGAGGTGAGAATTGTATTCTTCCTGATCATATAATTTTCCTTTTCCATCCCAAAATGGTGAGAGGCCTTTAATAAACAATTCTTCAAACAAATCCTTGAATTCTTGCACACTTTGCTCCATCTGTGTGGACTTAGTTTGGACTGATTTTCGCACGTTATGTTTGGAAATAACCCTCCTGGCCCAGATGATCAATGTATTTCTATATTTCACCCCAATGGTATGAATTTCTGCAGTAGGGATGGAGTTGAGCAGGTTTATGGAATTTTGGGCCCACTCTGATGGTTTCTTTGCTAAGGTCTCATTTACAACAGTGCACCTGCTTCTAGCTATGATGGCCATGCTGTCTTTATCATTGATGAAGTTTAAATACACTCTAAACTTGGAAACTTCAGCAACTATAGAATCCCAGATGATGTGTTTGTCTCCCTACAACAGTCCTTTACCTCTTAATCTTATTTTCAGTTTGTCTATCCTCTCCTGCAAGGCTTGATTCCCCTTTTGAAATTGAGCCATCTTTTCATCTTTTGTTTCCATTTCCTGCTTCAATTTATCTATGTCTCCCTTTAACCCCTTGATTTCTCCTACCTTCAGGCTAACTTGTGACATATCCTGGACAAGTCCTTCAGTGCTTGGCCCAACTTCTGCAACAAAAGGTACAACTACAAATTTGTTCAACAATTCTGTTTGTCCTTGTGACCAATTTACCTTTTCTTGTTCTAGCTACAACACCTTAGCTTTGCAATCAAATGCCTCTTATCGAAATTCTTATTTTTATTGTTCTAGAGCAACCAGTTCTGTTGTTTGTGGATGCTCTGTGGCATACATTTTCAGTTTCTTCTTCAATCTTTGAATTAGCTTGTCTTTTTCCTCCAATGAGGATTTCACCCCTTGAGGGCCTTCATATTCTAGCCTCTTGACCTGAGTTTTCCAAGATCTGTTGGATTCCTTTTCTTACCTCAAATTCCCTTCCAACTTCATTGCATAAGATGACAGCTTGGAATTATTCAAGATTAAACTCAGGTGATCATAATACAACATATCACTAGTGTTCTTATGGAATTTAACCTCGTCTGGAGAACTGATGTTGTCATACCTTATCTTGATCTCAGATAATTTGTCTTCGTCTACAACTTCTATATTAAAGGTCCTCTTCTCTATATATCTTACTATGAACAGAGAAGATTTGTGATGATAAATATTTTCCACTTCAGGTACTAACTCCCTCATCTCACCCATAGCTATATTTCCTTTCTCAACATATTGCTTTTCCAAATCTTCTTTAGATTGATAAGCTTCTCCAAATGTCTTATCAAAGATGTGATTTTTGTTGCTGAAAGTTCTTGAGCTGCCTTCACTTTGGAGCTTGCTTCCCTTCTCAACTTCTACAGTGATGGTACCACTCTCCACCACATCCATATTCACTTGTTCTTTAGGATCTTCCTCCTCTAGAGCCACTATCTGTGGGGACTGTGTAATCTGCATTTTCTTAGGGGCAGTCCACTGATCACTGGTGCCCATGGCCTCTGAACTACTTCTCTTGCTGTAAACATTTACTTTGGGGACTTTGAATTTAAATTTATGAGGAGTTTTTTGTTATTGACTCTGTTTCAAGGTTGCCTCCAGTTGTTGTGTTTGAGTTGGTTGCAAGATTTCTTCCATATTAGCACAAACTTCTAGATTCTCCAACTTATCAAAACCCTCAACATGTTCATGCTCATAAGGGGCATGTTTGTTCACCAGTCTTCTCTTGGATATGATCTGATGTGGATCATATATTCTTCCCTGTAGATGTGCAAAACCAAACTCTCTGAGCTTTGCTTGAATCTGAGATAGGCATGATCTAGTTTTGACAATGAAGGGTCCAATGATAAAAGGGAATTTGATGTTGGAGGCTTTGTGCAATTTCAAGAAATGCTCTATCTCATATATGATTCTTTTCCCGATGAATTCAAGGGAAAAGACTTTGGGGGTCAGAAAAATAGGCAATAGGTGAGGGGATTCATGACAACCATAAACCTAGATTACTGTTGAATGCATGAATAGTACCCAGTCCCCCACTCTGTTTTTTGGATTTGGTTGTAAAAAGCTCCTCATGTCATCCAGAACCCTTGGTAGGATGGTGTTGAAAATCAAACTGTAAACCCTAGACATGATTTTGTTCATGAAAATGAGCAATGTGATCCTCTTACATTTGGTTGATATGAACGGTGCTTTAGGAAATTCTCTCTTGTTTGTCTCCAAGAAAATCTTCAACAAATAGTTGTAATATCTGAAATGCCTTAAAGAGCGAAAAATCACTAGTTGTTTATGGATATTATCAACTATGAATTGATCAAAACTGACACGGACTTACGGACCAGACTCTAACTAAAACAATGCCAACAAGAAACCCAACATGACCTCGACCACATGTTTTTCATTATCTAGACCTAAAATTTAACTCAACAGGGAACAAACCCATTGGACCTCAATAACCATTATACTCACATTCATTGGCAAAGAAAAACTCTTTGAAAGATGTTCTAGTTTGACAATTGTCTATAAAAACCGATCTTGGACTTCTGATGGACACTCCCTGTAGACTCTAATTATCTTTTCTTCCTCAAAAGGTTCAGACACTGCGGATAAAGACTCTGGTATTCCAAGGGCACCTTGAATTGATAGAATTTCTACCCTACATAGGACCTTGAACCCCTGTTTATTTACGACGACTTTCTCTTCCTGTGAATATTGCTCTGCACACCAACCTATGAATTCTAGAAAAGGGAAAGCGGCTTCGACAACATGAGGGGATATAGTGGCCTGGATTGCTTCAAGGAATGGTATTTGCTTCCCTACATTATCAGACAGGTTACTTCTGGAAGCAAATATGGGAGAAATGGTGATTTCAGTGTCGAACACATATGAATCTCAGTAAATTGGGGCTTCTTCATTTGACACAGGGTATTTATCTATTACCGAAGTTATGATAGGATCCATGGTGGCGATGAAAAATACCTGGAAATGAGAGGAAATGGCGTGAATTTGGTGAACCATTGATCTACAGTCGAACAAGGGTGGTCACGCCAAATTTCAAACGTTCCAGTATTTTGAAAAAAACTAAAATAAATAATAAGTGCTCTTTATATACTTCTCCTATTTCAGGGGCGCGAGGAAGTAGTTTGGGGAAACCCTCTTCTTACCTCGAAATGTACCTAGTGGTGCCACGTGGTCCCGACCAAAAACCATGGTTTAGTTTCCGGCCTGCTTTCGGGAATTATCCTCTACGCAACTCCTTCCCCCGAAATGATCCACGACCATCGATTCGGGAAGCTCGTGATCTACGATGTATCGGGTCCCATAAAATCTGTACTCCCACCAGATTCAACCATCTCCTACCATATTTAGCCCCTTCTCTAGTTTTCCAGGCTTCCAAATCGATTTAGCACCTTGCCATATCATGAAATATCGATTTCACATGAAAATTTTAATGGTGATAACATGGGCTCCAATTGGGGTTGTTATACTCCCCGCGATGTAATAAAGAATGATAGACCAAGTGCCTACACATTGGGATTTATTTTAATCCTGCAATTGATTTTATCAACGTATTATTCACAAAACTCAAATTATACTCATCATAACTTAGGGCCTTCGCTTCCAAGTGCTTGAACTGAAAAAAAAATGGTTATATACAATGAATGGAAAGGGTGATAATTCCTTTAAATGATATAATGTTTGAGAAACATGCCATTCACAGGTCCTCCTCTAACAAGATATCCATTACTTTCCTGTAGCAGATAGGCATTATTTCCATGGTATGCCATAATTTTAAAAGGTCCCAGCCACAGATGGTCAAATTTCCCATGCTTTCCCTTGTCTTCATTTCTGTCATCCCATCTCAACCCCAAATCCCCCACTTTGAAATCATCCTCCTTAGTATGCCTATCAAAATCCTTTTTAATCCTGTCTTGGTGTAGTTGAGAGTTGTTGAAAACTTTCTCTCTTGCTTGTTGTACATTGATCAGTTCATATGTTCTCCTTCTAGTGGCATTTGTTTTAGCATCCTTCTCCTGTAGCAACCTCATCAATGACAATCCTAATGCAATAGGAAAAATTTCTTCTGTGCCATACAAAATCTGGAAGGGTGAAGTGGCGATAGATATTTTTTCAATGATCCTGTCAGCCTATAGTGCATGGATGAGTTTTTTATGCCAAGCCTTTTTGTTATCTTGAAGCAACTTCTTGATAATTCTGGTTAAGCTCTTATTGGATGACTCAGCCAATCCATTACCTTGAGGGGAATAAGATGTGGAATGGCCAAGAGTTATATTGTAATCACTGCAAAATTTTTCTATCTTCTTGGACTTAACTGTTACTGCATTTTCTGTAATTATTTTGAATAGACACCCAAACCTCAACAAAATATTGTTCTCCAAAAACTACATGATGACAGCATCAGCGACTTGCCTAGTGGGAACTGCTCCAATCCACTTGGTGAAGTAATCTGTGGCTATCAGTATCCACTTGTGTTGAGTTGAGGATTGTGGATGAATTTCTCCTATGAAATCAAGGCCCCATTGTCTAAAAGGTGCTTCAACAGAGATGGGCTTCAAGGGAAAAGGCTACAATTTCTTCTTCCCATAAAAAAATTGGCATTCATGACATCTTTAAACTTCTTTGTAGAAATCAGAAAAAATGCTAGGCCAATAGAACCCAAACCTCAATATCTTGTGCACAATAGTTTTCCAATAATGATGCCCTCAACAATCACATTTATGAAACTCTCTGATGGTTGTTTCTACTTCTCCTTCTAGCAAACAACTCAACAAGATTCCTGTTGGATCCTTCCAATACAGAGACTGATTTACAATACAAAACTTTGCTTCTTTTAACTTTAATAACCTGGCTTTGGTTTTACTCAATTTAGGAGGAGCCTGCAAATTTCTCAACACATAAATAATATCAGCATACCATGGGGAGTCAAGGAATTTTTGAGATACCTGAGGGATATTTTCTTCTTCTGAGTTTGCTAACAAATCAACAATGAAGTTAATTCCCAAGAGCTCACAATTTGTCTGTGCCATCATCTTGGCAAGTCCTTTCCCTTTGATCAACTTTGTAGGTTTGATCTCAAGGTCATATTCCAACAACACAACTATCCACTTGCCCCTTTTTCCCTCAGGATCAGGCTGAGTTAAAATGTCTTTCACAGAACTACTGGGCACATAGGTAGTGGTATGAGAATGCAAAATATAAACTCTAAACTCCTTTAGGGCCTTGACTAGTGCATATGCATGTTTTTCCATGATATCATACTTTAATGGGGAATCGCTCAATGTCTTGCTATAGTATGCTATAGGCATCTCAAAAATATGCTCATCCTTTTGTAATAGAACACCATCAATGGTGTGCTTTGAGGAAAAAGAAAACAATATAAATTCTTTTTCAAAATTAGGACTGGCCAGTACTGGGGCTTTGATCAATGCCAA
The DNA here is from genome assembly GCA_000966675.3 of Picea glauca. NCBI lineage: Eukaryota > Viridiplantae > Streptophyta > Pinopsida > Pinales > Pinaceae > Picea > Picea glauca. The sequence continues at coordinate 389,834 of JZKD02S0888868.1, read as the reverse complement.
TTTAATATCTTCAAAGGATTTTCTGGCTTCAGGGGTCCACTTTATCTCATTTCCTTTGTTGATCATATTATTGATATGCTTTATGATTTCAGCCAAGTTAGGGATGAATCTTCTCAGAAAATTTACTTTCCCCACGAAAGATTGCACTTATTTTTTTCTTCTGGGTATGCCAATTTTAAGGATTCCCTCAACTCTACTGGGATATATTTTTATTCCTTCCCTTGAAATAATGTTCCCAAGCAACTTCCCCTCTTCCATGCTAAAATTAGACTTCTTGGGGTTCAATGAAATGCCAAAATTCCTACATTTTTTAAAATCCCTCCTTAGATGTTTAAGATGTTCTTCATCAGAAATTGAATACACGGTGATATCATCTAAGTAGATAAATATAAATTTATATTTCTCATCAACAAAAGCTATATCCATATCCCTTTGAAATGTTTCTCATGCATTCATGAGCCCAAATGGCATCTTGACATACATGAAGGTGTCCCATGGTGTTGTAAATGTTGTCTTTTCCTGATCATCAGGGTGGACCATGATTTGATTGTACCCAGAGAAACAATCCAGCATTGACATTTTTTGAGAACCAACCACCTTCTGTAGAATGTGATCCATCTTAGGCAATGGGTAGTTGTCCTTGAGAGACACTCTGTTCAAATTTATGAAATATACACATAATATGATCTCTCCATTCATGTTTCTGACAGGTACCATATTTTCCACCCATTTAGAAAACCTCAGAGACACTATGATATTGGCTTCAAATAACTTCTTTATCTCTTTCTCAATCAAGGGAAAAAACAAAGGATTGATTCTTCTTAATTTATGTTTGAAAGGTTTATGGTCCTCTTTGATTGGAATCACATGTTGAATCACATTGGTATCATAAACTTTTAGATCTTCATAAGTCTAGGCAAAAACATTAGGAAAATATTTCATTATATTGATGTACATTTGCTTGACCTCTGGGCTAAGTGTCTTGGACAACTTGATAATCTTGGGATCTTCCTGAGTCCCAATGTTGCAATCTTCAACATCTCCATCATTTACAGTAATTTTGGGACTCCTGGCCACATCATTGTTGTCAAAGAGTTTTTCTAATGGGACCAGGCCTTTGGGAATGATGTTATTTTTTAGCTGCATTATATCCTTACCAACAATATGATTTTTGAAATAGTCATCATTTTCAAACACAACTGCATATTCTTCTTAACCAAAAATTCATCATCAATATTCAAATTTGCAAATTCACCATCCATCTTGAGGAAGCTTTCTATTTGTTTATCATCTTCAAACACCTACCAGTACTTAATATTATCAGGCACTGTTGGTCTGTGCTTGACCTCAATCTCATATCCTCTTTTAGGAAAAATGGGAAACTTGAAAACTGAGGCTGAAGTATCTAGAGCATCATCAATCTAATTCTGACCCCTTGGAATCACTGAGGGACTATATTCTAAAAATTGTTCAAGAAGGTCAAGCATTATATTCCTATATGCTCTTAATCCGGGGTTCTTTTCTTGATACATTCCCTTCACCTGATTTATGATCAACTCAGAATCTCCATGCACAGTTATCCTCCTGGCACCCATTTCTTTCAAATTCTTCAATCCCAATACTAATGCCTCATATTCATCCATTTTATTTGTGCACTCAAAAGAAAGCTTATAAGAACAAAGTTTTGTGGCCAGTCTGGGGGGGTTAATCTACACACCAGGTCCTGCTCCTTCTATGCTGACAACTCCATCAAAGCTCATGTTCCACATCTCATTCTCTGCACAGTCTTGATGTTATGAAATTTTCTCAATCCCCTGATCAGATCTGTCTTTGGCATTCTTGTTAGTGTCTAGTGCCTTTTCTTCAAAACTCACATCATTAAAGAAAATAGAGGATCCAATCTCAGTTTCCACAGAATAAATGGGATGGTTGTTTGGATGGGCTTTGTTACTGACCATGTATTTGAGAAAAACTTCCCTGTACAATCTACTATCTTGACCAAAGACATGGATAGTAGCGTATGACATATCCATTTGCAAAGTCCCTTTCAACTTTGCAACCCATGACCTAGATAACAACATGCCAAACTTAGGAGGGATATCAAAAACCACTACATCCATGACCATATTATTTGCTGGAATTTGAGACAAACATACCACCATATCTTTGATTAGGCCCATGCACTTCACCTTCCTTTAATCAAAGGAGAAAAGATATGTGTAAGGCCTTGTGATGTCTAGGCCCAATTGGTCCATGACCACCTTGGGCATTAGGTTATGGGATGCTCATGAATCCAACATAGCATCGTGCAGATTCATATCATGGATCTTCATACTAACATAGAAAGGGGGGACCTCATCAACATCACTGCTCTCCTCTACACATGGGCCAAACAAGATGGCAGGATGATCATATTGTATGTTCAAAGTATTAGAAGTTTCTTCCATCTTGAGAATTTTGATGATCTGATTTCTATATTCACTATTCTTTATCTACTCATTGAATGGTACAGATATTTTAATCTTGGCCATCTCAATTTCAAGATTAAAGGAAGATGGGGTTTTCTCTACCTCTTAGGTGATTGTCTCATTTCTTGTTTCAAGTACTTTTTTTGAGGCTCTTCCTTTTGCTTTCCTTTATCCACAACATCTTTTGCAACAAAGTCCTTTTTAGGTTGACTTGAAGAAGGCATGTTATTCTGAGCTTCTTTTGTAGGATTTCCCTTTGGAGGACTTGCAGGCACCTTTTTGTTTCGAAGATTATACTGTTTCTAGAATTGCATGATGGCATTCTGCAGCCCTATTTGGTAATCTTCTTTTTCTACTAACAACCTTTCATCATCCTCTTGCATGATGATTTCATTTTCATCCATGAAATGGTCATGTTCTTCTTTATTCAAAAGTACCTCTGTTTCATTAGCATCACAACAATGCATATTGTATTCAAACTTTTCATCAAAAATTTCATTTACATAATTATTTTGAAAAGGAGGTATTATTTGATGATCACCCTGGTTCCTCTGTTCTCTTTGTCTGATTTGTGGAACTACTGGTCTCTTATGATTCCTAGGTGGAACATCATCCTGTTCTCTGGTGTTAGGCTTGTTATCCAAATACATCCGCTCCATGATTTTCTCCATGGTCTTCATCATCATTTCAAACCTCTCTTCTTATGATTGTGAGGTTGAAGGTTGTGCCTTATCTTGAACCTTGTTCATGTCCCTATCAAAGTTAGATTTGATCTTTCATGAAGCCATTAGATTTAATTCAACTTCTATTGCATCGCTCATCATATCATCTAGTGAAGTGGATCTTATTTCCCTCAAAAATAAAGAAAAATCACTTTCAAAGGAATCAACATATCTAAGTTGAGCATCTCTAGGAGGAGGTTTTACTTCAGCAGGAATTGAGTTGTAGAATTTAATAAATCTAGCTGAAAACTCTTGTACTGTTTCATCAGGTGACCTCATGTTGTTATACTGGTGTTGCGCCTCTTTTGTCACCTAAATGAGAAAAACAAAGGTGCTTACAAGCCCAGTTGGATTATCTAGGAAAGACAATAGTGAATGCAAGAGTTAGAAATATCAAGCATATGATATAAGCAAAGAACTAAACTAAGAACAATAAAAGAAACTAAACTAGAGTGCATAAGGACATTAGAACAAGAAAGAAACAACACTCATGCCACCAATGGAAATGATTGTATTAGTGGAAAGAAAACACCAAAGAGAAAGGGAGACTTTGGGTCCCCTCTTTCTCCAAGGGAGGGCTCTTGAACCCCCAAGATTGAGCTCTTCTTACAACTTGCAAACTTGAAAGAAATGGTGAAATAATCCCAAGCTCATTCACTCAAGAGGTGATGTGAATAGCTCAAATGAAATGTTTCTTGTATACTCTTGACAAGGAAAGAGGATCCTCCAAGAGAATATAGGTAGCATAACAATAAAAATGAATTCCTTGAAAATGTGGTGCACCCATGGCCTCTTTTTATAGCATGTCTTTGAGGCATTATTTAACCATCTTTTAGTGTGAACAAGGGGCCCTTTAGGGCACCCTTAGGTCTTTGAACAGCTCCCCATTCAGATTTAGCTGAGATTTGGATGTCAAATCGACTTGGAAGATGAACTAGAAGTGGGTGAAGGTCCGAACAAAAACATAAATGCATCGTTTTGAGGTGTGCATGGCTTTTAACGTCCACAGTCACACATCGGGCGCATGCACACTTTTCTAGTGTTTTCGACTTCTGCATGTGCACGCGCTTCCCATATATCCTTAGTGCATGCTGATTTTATAACTGGTTGTATAGTTTTGGACCTTTTGGAAATGCATTTTTTTGGCCCATGGGTGAACTAATAGATGTTTGAAGACGTTGGATTCCTATAACCATTAGCAAATGAAATTTCAGTGATAACAAATGCCCCCTGATGGATGAGGTTAAGAGCATAATTATAGCCAAAATTCATCAATGTTTATTCTACTGAGAGTACCATTGTAAGAAAGAGAGATAATCAGAGTGTCAAGAGTGACCCATTGGAGGGAGAGGGGAACCTGTAGGGCACAATCCTTTCGCAGGGCGTGAAAAAATAAAATTGTGTACAAACGAGGCGGGCATGCCCCATGCTTGTTTCATCTAACTCAAAAATGTGTAATACAGTAACTGAAGCTGTGTGTTGGTGTAGATGACTACAGTTCCCTTAGGGGCATGTTGATAATAGTAGAGGACAATTATGATGGTGAATAAAATCTGAAAAGAGGTGATGACCCTTATAAGAAGTATCGAGGATTCGTAGGCATTGATGGCCTAACAAGTTTCAGAGGTCTTCAACAAATATAAAAACAACTGCAATAGTTGCAAAGTAAGACCCACCGCAACATGAGAAAGTGTTGAAGTCGAATGTGTTGGGGGTCAATGACATCAAAGAGAAATTATGGTTCTCTCTGTGTCGTCTGTGACTCCTTATTGTAAAGGTAATGAGAGTCAAGATACTGACGCCTGTCTGGAAACTGTGTTGATGTCGATAGAAAGGGAGACGTGACCTCGAGAAGAAAAGGGCTTCATGAAATCCATTTGGACAAAATTAGGAACTGATGAGTAACATGGATGAATTACAGGAGTAGTGAGACTCAAGAATGCCTTTGGTTGGGGAGAGATGTAAAGTGGCAGAAACCATGAAACTAAATCTAGTGTCAGGGGGACAGTTAGATGAGGGTAAATTGTGCCAGAGGCGTGACAAAATGGATAAACATAGATATCAAAAGGTGTATGGGTTGTAGGATACTCAGGGTTTATGGATAATGTCATTGATGTCAGGAAGTGAAAAATGCCCCAACCAAGGGTGACAAGGGTTTCTTTTCCAGAAAAGGAAGGTCGCTAAAGGCGACAACAAAAATCTATGCAAATGCGGGAAAAAGGGTTTGTACAATTACAGAAAGAATAAAGAATGAGATGGGATAACTATGCAGATACAGAAACGGGTGCCCCAGTGTAAGATGGCTTGGCCGGAGGATGGCACAAGTTGTTTGGAAAACAAGTGGAGGGTTGGGGCCCCATAGGCGGGTTTCTGTATTAGGGAAATGTGTGGATGACAATATGCAGATGGGAAAACTGACAGTGGATGAAATGGATGGTTAATGATACTACAGAGGTGTAGTCAACATAGAACCATGATGAAGTAACCTGGGAGTCCATTGGGTAGGCTAGAAAAATGAGGAGAAGGAGTATGTGGCTGGTTCTCGACGATGCGTAAGACTATTGAGACTCCCATCCCTAGAGGGTGAAAAAACAACATGAGTGTCAAAGTTCCAAGGGGGACTATGAATGGGACAACTCGTGTGGGGGAGAGTGATACTGGGTGACAGTACCAAAATGCAATGGAGGAAACGGTACTGCAGAGTCGGACATAGGTATCCTTAGAGGCAAAGATCGGAGGATGTAACTGGGAGATGCGTTTTATATTCAGAGGGAATGACTACATGCCAGTGTCAATAATATACCTGAAAGGATATTGTTGATGCATAATGATCAAGTACCTACACACATGAAAACCAAATACCTGACGTGAACAATATTTGAAGAGAAAGATCATATAACAAGTATTTAATAATGTGTGAATGTAAGTATGTGTACTTGAGCATAACATGAGAAAAATTCCCCCTGGGGGCTGAGGATGGAAAGCATCCCGGGGAATGGAATGGAGTAGGTAGCAGGATTCTGATCTCGTGGCTAGAGATGGATCAAAAAATGAACACCTGGAGCTTTCGGAATTGAGTCTGGAAGTTGGAAAAAATGGACTATATATAGCTATAGGGCCCAC
>JZKD02S0888868.1:353956-366728 GCA_000966675.3 Picea glauca | reverse complement strand
TGTAAGGTAAATAGGAAGGCGTGACGCTATCACTAGTGCTTAAGGTATAAGCTGAGGTAGAGAGAGTACCAGAACTTGGTTGGATAGGTGGGCGTATTGTGGGTGTCGGCGGGGGGCCACTTATGGGTGGAGGAAGGGAAACAGGGGATGGTTGTTGATAAGGGGGAGGGGGATAATAAGGGATTCCTCCATATACCGATGGATATTTATGTGTCCCATACATAAGTGGTTGTTGGGGTTGTGGATTGCGGTGTGTGGTGTTACCAATCAATCCATCTGTTGAATGAGACATCCCAGGTTTGTCCTGGCAAAATGATACGGGTCTCGAGAGATCAGGTAGTACTGTGTATAAGTATCCTGATTGTGAATAGATGAGGTTGTATTGTTGGGCCTTGCTAATGGCTTCTTCTTTTGATTGGGGGAAGGTGGAAGCCACGTCTTTACCGAGGAGAGAGACAAGTGATCTGAGAAACCAATAGAGGCATTGTTGTTTGGTGGTTTCTACTTTGCACAAACTATGTCGTCGACGCCACTCGTGAATGTGGTTAGTGAAATGTGTGGTTGAGGTTTTTTTTAAATCAGAGAGTAGTTCAAGACCATTTTCATGGTGGATTGGTAATTGAAAGAAGGTCAAAAATTCTTTGGCCAAAGATTCGAAAGTCGCATGGGACCCTGATTTTTCGTCAACATACCACTTGGGTGATGGGCCAGTGAGTGTGCGTTGAAATAATCTTAGTCAGATGGAATCATCCATGATTTTTTTTTAAGAGAACCATAAGTGAAAGGTCATGACATGGTTGGCAGGGTTGTCTCGTGCCTTTCCTTCAAACTTGGGGATGTCTGAAGGTAATTTGGTAGGCATTGCAGGCCATGTGGGGTCATGCAATATAGGATCATTTGTGAGTTTGCTAAGATCCGGTATGTTGAGAGAAGGAAAGTATGGCATCTGGAGTGGTGGTGGAGGATTAGTTCCAGCCATGGTGTGAGTGTTTTGTGTACCTGACCCTTGAGGGGGGACTAGGTGGGTTTGTACTTCCCCCTTGAGAAGAAGTTTCCCCCCCACTTCCATGTAAAGGAGAGCGAGTGGATGGTTGACCTTGGTAAATGGACCCAAGTAAAGTGGAACCAAGCACTCACAGGGGTCACGGGTGTGAGAAGGTAAAGTCGATGAGTGGGAAAGACCAGGAACTCCCCCTAGAAGAGGAGGGAGATTTACCAAGCATCTAGAATGACGGGGATTCTGTGGGTCCCCTATGATGTCCGACTAGCTAAGTGGATGTGTGAAAATGGTGATGAGAGAAATAAATGAACAAGAGACTTTGCTATAATTTTTTGAACCTTCACAATATATTTCTCAATCAGATGTAATCACAAGGGAATCATACATAAAGAAATTAATAAGGAAACATACATGTGGATAGGTGGAGTTTGTCTATGTGGGAGAACAAAGAAAAAAAATGCTCGTGTCCTAAAAGACGTAATGTCCTTCCTCTCAAATAGTACTGGACCTTCCAATAACACTTAACAGTGGGGTTTGAAGCCACCGGAAGAGGAACTAGTGAAGGATGACATAATCAGTTATAATGAGGGGTAGAGGGTGCATATCTCGAAAGAGATGGAGATATTTCCCAATAGCCACACAAAATCCGATCAAGGTGAATTGCAGCCCACAATTGCCACCTGGGTAGCTATCCTAAATTTTTGGTCACTAGGTACCTCGGTCAAAGTGCGACATTCAGATTTTTAGCCTCAGAAATGGGTCACGGGCTAGATCTCGTCCAAGAGGTGGGTGCCTCAAAGGGGGACACACAGAAAAACCAGACCTCGGCCTTCAACCCTTCATGGGTATCTCCCTGCCTTATGGTGTAGGAACATTTGACTTGGAGGATTTGAAAGTTCCCTATTTCTCAACCTCTACTATTTTGATGATGTCAGAGCCAGATAACGAGGAGTTATTTGGATGCCTATCCCTGAGATCCTACCTAGACTAAAAACTTCTTTTGGCACCTCCTATGGAGGAAAACTTAGTGATTTTTTAGAAAATTTTAGATGTGTTTGTTTGAGAGATTTGGGGTGTGAACCAACCTCGTTGAAATTAAATGGGAGTGGATAGTTTTTTCAAGAAAAGGGGTGGGGCGTTTCATAATCTCGTTTGAAGGAAACTTACTTAAACCTCCATGATTTCTAGATAAAACTATGTGAGTGATTGGTGATCTTGTGTGTGAACAAGTGAAAGTGTGCTAAGTTTTTAATAATTTAGGTGTCACCTCGCTGCATGTGTACTTCACTTGGTCCTTACAAGTGTTGATCACCTAAGTTACTATGTGTCATTGGTACAACCTTGCAGAATTTTAAAATCCCTAGAAAACTAACATGTGGACATGTGGGTCCTTACCAATCCTTTAAATCCCTATTGTGATTTAATCTAAGAAAGCTTTGAAACTATCCTAGATTATGGACATGTGGGCATATATGGGCCCATTACAAAACCTTTAAACTTCCCTAGTGAGTTAATATAAGAAAGTAAATTTCAACACTATCCTATCTTTGTAGCATGTGGGCATGTATGGGCCCTTACAATTTTAAGATGTGTTTGAAAAATAAACTAAGAGGATTCTTGAGGGGGGTTGTTGTCTTCTCCTAAAGATTTTGTCTTTTTAAGGGAGATGAAATTTTCCCTGAATGTCTTTCTCATTCTCAAGATCACTTTGGGGCACGAGAGAAGAGCATACTCAACGATTGATATCCAATTTTTGGTCCCAATGAAAGTCTTATATGTGATTTTAAAATGATTCCAACTTATACTCTTAGTCAAAGCAAGCCATCCATGTGGAAAAAATGGAAGCAAAAGAGGAAATAATGATTTTAACCCCTCTAAGTGCTTATGTTTTGACTAATCCATTTATATGGAGAGGGAATTAAGTGTGGTGCAAATTACAATATGCATGAAATCAAGTTCAAGAAGGCTATGGGCCCTCCATAGATCACAAAAATCCTTACAATATTTGATTTTCTGGACAAATGCATGGGTCATAGAGTACACAGAGGCACTGTGAACGCCAATGTGCAAAATGAAAACGACTTATGGGTGTATGTGCACAGAATGCGCTCAGAAATATAGAGATTTGGGTGCACGTGCGCTGAAGACACACCTATGGGTCAAAAAACCCATGCACGCCTGGTACACGGCCATGAAGAAAATTCTGGATGGAAATCTCTCAACTCATCTTTGAATTTGGCTTTGTACAGGTCGGCTTGGGCCGGTTATGGTTCCTACAAGTTAAATAAAAAAAAGGAAGAGCTAAAATAACCCAAATGGGAGAGGAATTTGATACCTTTCCCCAGCGGAGTCGCCAATCTGTTGCTCCTCTTTTGTCACCTAAATGAGAAAAATAGAGGTGCTTACAAGCCCAGTTGGGTTATCTAGGCAAGACAACAATGAATGCAAGAGTTAGAAACATCAAGCATATGATATAAGCAAAGACCTAAACTAAGAACAATAAAAGAAATTAAACTAGAGTGCATAAGCACATTAGAACAAGAAAGAAACAACACTCATTACACCAATGGAAAGGATTGTATTAATGGAAAGAAAACACCAAAGAGAAAGGGAGACTTTGGGTCCCCTCTTCCTCCAAGGGAGGGCTCTTGAACCCCCAAGATTGATCTCTTCTTACAACCTGCAAACTTGAAAGAAATGGTGAAAGAATCCCAAGCTCATTCACTCAAGAGGTGATGTGAATAGCTCAAATGAAATGCTTCTTGTATACTCTTGACAAGGAAAGAGGATTTTCCAAGAGAATATAGGTAGAATAACAATACAAATGAATTCCTTGAAAATGTAGTGCACCCATGGCCTCTTTTTATAGCATGTCTTTGAGGCATTATTCAACCATCTTTTAGTGTGAACAAGGGGCGCTTTAGAGAACCCTTAGGTCTTTGACCAACCCGACAGTCGGATTCAGCCGAGCTTTGGAAGTGAAATCGACTTAGAAGATGAACCAAAAGTGGGTGGAGGGCTGACAAAAATCATAAATGTGCCGCTCTGAGGTGTGCACATCTTTTAGCATCCAAAGTCCCGCATCAGGCACATGCACACATTTTCGACTTGTGCACATGCGTGCGCTTCCTGTATATCCTTAGCGCATGCTGATTTTATAACTGGTTGTATAGTTTTGGACCTTTTGGAAATGAATTTTTTTGGCCCATGGGTGAACTAATAGATGGTTGAAGATGCTGGATTCCGGTAACCATTTACGGATGAAACTTCAGTGATAACAACTGGGTTAACAACTAAAGGGGGTTTTTCTTGTCACCCCACTTTGCAATAAAACTTGTTTCAAAGGCTTCAAAATTTATGATACTTGTTGCTGGGAGAGACCTAAACCATTTTTTGAATTCTCCTGCAAGACTTTATGCAAACAGTATCATTTTTGCATCTTCAAAATCTACTTCTTTTAGGTCTACAAAATCATTGAACCATTCTAAATGTTTTTGGGCTGACAAATTGCCTTCAACATCATATAATTTGATCCTTAGATTATACTCCTGGGGAAAATCATGTAACTGAGTAGGTAGCAAAAGGGGGGAAAACATATCTACCATTGCTGCAGTAATGACTTGAAGTGGCTCTTGAATCTAAGTATGAATCACAAGAGCTTTGGCAGAGGCAGCTAAAATTAAATCTTGGAACCTCTTCTCATCAAAGATGATCTCGTTCAAGCAAGACTCAGATTTAGTTCTAAATAGAGTTTGCTCAAATTTTGCATCAAAATCAAGATATTCAGTGCTTGTCACTCCATCTTTGGGAAAGGATAGATATATGTCTAGACAAAAAACTAGGCTTATTATCTTTTCTTTTCTTTTGTGTACAATTTTATCAGGATCAGACACATGGATTACGACTTCTGGGTCTGGATTTCTCCTTGTATGAATTCTCTTGGGAGCCAGGATTTGTATCTCAAACTACTTTATGCTACTGGTTTCTTTGTAATGGGGATTCCAGGGTAAATTTAGTCTCAACCAATAAGGTTTTTGATTCACTGCCACCTTCAGGAATCAAATCTGAAGCTTTAAGTTATTCTTTTCCCAGGGAAGATTTCACTTTCAATCCTTAGAAACGACGCCAGAATGTTAGCACTCTGTAAATTTGTTCGACTGATAAAAAAAATGACAAAAGTAACCTACAAACCAACTTTAGAGATAGGTACTAGCCTGCTCAGCTCAGAGAGGGCTCTATCGTGTCACTTGGTGTTTCTTTGACAATAAATGGCTAGGTTTTGTTGTTTTGGGTTTTTTTTAATAAATTCGCTGGCAACGAAGGGGAGGGACACTTAGGGCTATGGATTCAAACTTATGAAAATGAATGAAGACACTAACTTGTCTGTAGAAATATCTAGAGGATAAAGGCTAAATGAGGCGATAATTTTGAGTTATAATTTGTAAATTTGCAGAGTGTAGGAAGAAAAAGGAAACATGTAACTACATCAGAGCATTAAATAAATGAATTCTGAATTAGTTAGGAAGAACTTAACACATTTTAAATTGCTTTAGCCGAGAGCATCACAAGATGAATTATAGCCCTTTGACTATCCAATTTAAACAGAAGATAGTGAAAATGAAATAAAAAATACAGGAAATACATACAAAGAGAGGAGACAAAACTTAGATCACCGCCATTAGAATATTTTCATAGAAACTTCAAATACTTCTGCATATGTATTCAACTCAGCTTCATAAAGTTACAATTGAGTTCCGAACAACTAAAATTTTTCCCTTGCACTTCTACCAACATTAATACATTTGGAACTTATAATACTTATACAATTCAAGTTCCTTCGGTTTGAAACCGATTACAGTAACTGAAATGAAACGTTTCAGCTTATGAAATGATTACAATGATTACAAATGAGAGTTTCGATTTTTGAAACCGATTACAATAATTAACAAGAAAAATGTTGCATGATCTAGCTGTCCATTCATCTGACGCTTCAATTATGTTCCTTGCCACTTTTTCTATTCTGGTCTACCACCTGATCTGCCATCTTCAACGACACTTGGACATCATCTATTGGATCCTGGAAAATTTCACTTTTTCTTTCCTAGTCGTACTATCTCCTTCCATTGCAAATCAAAAGGGATATTGTAATCCATCATTTCTTTGATCATGATCTCGAGGTCGATGCAAGAGCCATATGTCATGACTGGTAATCCAACTTTCACAGCTTTGAACTGATTCTGAATCTCAAAATCTGTAATCCGATGTTCAACTAGGGTTGCTCCTTTCATATTTTCCTCCAGGGTTTCAAACTTGGAATGATCCATTCTTTACTGAGTGAGGCGAGCATTGTATTATTCTTGATCATATAATTTGCCTTTGGCATCCCAAAATTGTGGGAGGCATTTAATAAACAATTCTTCAAACAGATCCTTGAATTCTTGCACACTTTGCTCCATCTATGTGGCCTTAGTTTGGACTGACTTTAGCAATTTATGTTTGGAAATAACCCTCCTGGCCCAGATGATCAACGTAGTTCTATATTTCACCGCAATGGTATGAATTTCTGCAGTAGGGATGGAGTTGAGTAGGTTTATGGAATTTTGGGCCGACTCTGATGGTTTATTTTCTAAGGTCTCATTTACAACAGTGCACCTCCTTCTGGATGTGATGACCATGTTGTCTTTATCTTTTATGAAGTTTAAATACACTCTGAACTTGGCCTCTTAAACAACTATAGAATCCCAGATGATGCGTTTGGCTCCCTACAACAGTCCTTTGCCTCTTAATATTATTTTTAGTTTGTCTATCCTCTCCTACAAGGCTTGATTCTCCTTTTGAAATTGAGCCATCTTTTCATCTTTTGTTTTCATTTCCTCCTTCAATTTCTCTATGTCTCCCTTTAACCCCTTGATTTCTCCTACCTTCATGCTAAATTGTGACATAGCTTGGACAAGTCCTTCAATGCTTGGCCCAGCTTCTGCAGCAGGAGGTACAACTACAACTCTGTTCATAAATTTTGTCTGTCCTTCTGACTAATTTACCTTTTCTTTTTCTAGCTGCAACACCTTAGCTTTGTAATCCAATGCCTCTTGTCGAAATGCTTCTTTTTCCCATTCTAGAGCAACCAGTTTTGTTGTTTGTGGATGCTCTGTGGCAGACATTTTCAGTTTCTTCCTCAATCTTTTAATTAGCTTGTCTTTTTCAGCCAATGAAGATTTCACCCCTTGAGGGCCACTGAATTGATCAAAACTGACACGGACTGATGGACCAGACTCTGACTGAACAAATTCCAATGGGAAACCCACCATGACCTCGACCGCATCTTTGTCATTATCTAGACCTAAAATTTGACTCAACAGGAAACAGACCCATTGGACCTCAATAACCATTATACTCACATTCATTAACAAAGACAAACTCTCTGAAAGATGTCTTGGTTTGACAATTATTTGTAAAACCCGATCTCAGACTTCTGACAGACACTCCGTGTAGACCCTAATTAGATTTTCTTCCTCAAAAGGTTTAGACACTTCAGAGAAAGACTATGGTATGTTGAGGGCACCTCGAATTGATAGAATTTCTACCCTACACAGGACCTTGGACCCCTGTTTATTTACGATGACTTTCTCTTCTTGTGAATACTGCTTTGCACACCAACCTATGAATTCAGGAAAAGGGAAAGTGACTTCGAAAACATAAGGGGCTATAGTGGCCTAGACTACTTCAAGGAATGGTATTTGATTCCCTACATTATCGGACAGGTTACTTTTGGACACAGAGATTGGCAAAATGGTGATTCAAGTGTTGAACACGTCTAAATATCGGTCAATTAGGGCTTCTTCATTTGACACAGGGTCTTTCTCTGTTACTGAAGTTATGATAGGCTCCATGGTGGCGATGAAAAATACATGGAAATGAGCGGAAATGGCGTGAATTTGATGAACCATTGAGCTACATTCGAACGAGGGTGGTAGCGCCAACTTTCAAATGTTCCAGTATTTTGAAAAACAATAAAATAAATAATAAGTGCTCTTTGTATACTTCTCCAATTTCAGGGGTGCGAGGAAGTGGTTTGGGGCAACCCACTTCTCGCCCCGAAATGCACCTAGTGGCACCACTTGGTCCCGACCCAAAACCGTGGTTTAGTTTTTGGCCTGCTTTCGAGAATTATCCTTCATGCAACTCCTCCCCCCAAAATGATCCCCGACGGTCAATCTGTGGCTCTCACGATCTGCAATGTATCGGGTCCCATCAAATTTGCACTACCTCCATATTTAGCTATCTCCTGCCATATTTAGCGCCTTCTCTATTTTTTCAGGCTCCCGAATCAATTTATCACCTTTCCAAATCCTGAAATCTCGATTTCACATGAAAATTTTAATGGCGATAACACCCATTAATGCTTATGCATTCCAGTTTTTTGTGATATATATGGCTTCCTAAATGACCATATCATAATTGTTGCCACAACAACTGCAATGGCCTTTTTCCTCTTCTACCACTCTCTTGGTTGTTCCTGGGAGTCCTCAATTCTCCCTGGATTCATGTATCCTCTTGTTCTTTTACAAATATCATTGTGCACAATTATTTTCTATCCTGAGCACTCTTTTTTCAGCCAATCACACTTGGCCACTTAACATTTTTGGTCATACTATGTTGATATTAATCTTCAACATTCATCTATTACCTGTGTCCCTCTTACCCAACACATACATGAATAATTACATTTCTAGCCATGCTCTTTTATTGACTTTTGGATCTTCAACATCAATTACTTTACTGGACCAAACCAATTCAACTTGATCACTTTGAACATTCCAGTTCTTGGGTTGCCTGTACCATTCACTTCTCCTTCCATATTCAATTTTATCTCAACTTGACTTGCATAGTCAAATTTTAAGCATACTATAATGATGTACATGTGACTTGCTCTCCTTCTAGATTCGTAAGGATTACCTTGGAGTAATCAACATTACCTTTACCTAGAACCATGATATCTAGTGATGCTTCTGGCCTCCTGGAGTAACACCAATGGATCCTTTTAACTTGAGATGGGTTCTCCCAAGTACCATTTCTTTTTCATACTAATCCAAAATTAGAACCATTTTCTTCTTCATGGTTCCTTATGGATTTTTCCTCAGAAAAATCACCTCCATGCTTGAATCCTGTTGACGTGTCATCCTCAATCAACTTTAGGAATGCATTCAAAATTTTTGGAATGCCTTAAAAATCCTTTTCTATTGTTTTCATCCCTCTTGGAGTACTACCATGCACTCCTATTAACTTGACATCCACCTCATGATATCTTCTTTCATTATCTTAAGATGTTCAAGTACTTAACTCAGTCCTAAAATCTCTCTTCCATCTATGGAAACCCTTCCTTGAAACTTGACTGCATCCTTCAAGATCCATTCTACACATAATGCATTTCTTATACATCAATTGGTATTCTTTAGCATACATGTAGCCTCATTACTTCACCCTTGAAGTTCTAGCATTCATACCCTACTTCTACTGCACTACTATGACAACAATAATGGAGGTACTACCCCAAAACCTATATGAATAACCCTAGAAGATGTTTTTCCTTATCTCCATGTATACACTAGGTCCCTTTTAATCATAATACTAGCACCTAGACATACCAGTCCTCTTAGAACAGATCTGCCCACAATGTGATTCTTAACCTTTACCTTGGTTTCTTTTAGAGTGAAAGAAAATTCACTATTTCATCCACTAAATTATTTACTCTTACACCCAAATCCACTAAGCACTATGATTAACGTGAGTGAATGTCCAAGAGTGTATTCCCAAGCCTTCATCGTTGCACTTAGACTCACACCTTAACATTCTTCAATCGTGGACTTTGATCATCTTGTGAGGTATTCTTGACATAATACTCTATCTTCAAGTACCTCTGCCCATCCTTGATACCAGGTCCAAACTTCTTCATATACCATGAAACCATTCTTCCATATAAACCAACGGTACATGTATAATCATGTACTACTGATGGATTTCCTACTTATCATCCACATCTGTTAGACATAATTGTCTCATGAATCTTAACCCCAAACAAGGATTTCATTAGGAATTTTTCAATGTTTCCCAAATGTTTGATCAACAACTTCTTAAGGAACCATATGATCATTTTATATCATTCATTCTTATTTAATTGATATTAATATCAACCTTCTTTGAAGAGATCTTACAACCATCCTTATCACCAGTTTCTTAAGTGTAATCATAATTATGTTGCATTCCTTATGGAAATATCCATCAAGAAATTATTCTTGTCTAACTTCTATAAAGTATTTACGATCCATAATATAACTAGGTAATTATAACATTACCCAGGGCAATAAAATGCCCAAATACAACTTCCTTTGTCCCTCAATCTATTATTGGTCAACAGACCTTTATCATGGTATGCCTTTCCTGGATACCCTTTCATTGCTTCATGAGCATACTAAGACATACCAATATGGTTAACATCCACCTATGGATTTCAAACTGACCCATCATATAAAAATCCAGATCATATGCGTACTTTCCTTTTAATATCACCAGAAAACTTCCTTCTCTCTACCTGTGGATTTTACCACTCAATTCACATTTATGTGTGGATATTTGGACTCTTCTATCCAATATATTTTTAGTAGGTTCAACTTATCCTTAATACATCAGTTTTGTGACTGATTTATGTCCCATCCATGCCTAGTGTTGAAACTAGAGCTCTGATATTGCTTGTAATGTCACCCGACCCCCTAGTTCTCATTTAGGCTGGTTTGGATAGTTCCCACACTTGTCACCTTATGATCCTTCTTTGAACCCACTTGGTGATCCATTATCATATTTTAGGGACTTAGGATATATCCCATAAATTAGACTTTTAGGAAATATTATTAAAATATTCCCTTGTTTTAAGCCCCAAGTCTTAGTCCCTTTCCTAGACTCTTAGCTCCCTTTCCCTTTCTAGTGGAGTTTACCCCCCATACTCTTTTGTCGGGTCGGTCTGCAGTAGTGGTTTGATTTTATTAATATTTAAGCGTGATTACAAAAATACAAAGATGGCTTGCTGGCCTCTTAGCTCTAGCTCTTTAGTTAATAATCACATAGGTACTCAGACCCATAATATCCTGGCTCACTAGTCTATAGAAAATGAACAAGAGTACAATTATAACTAGGGATCAACATAGGGTATTACAATTTTCATTGTGGAGTAACCTCAACATTTTCAAGTATATTCATTCCATGTTAGAGTGAAAATAGATAACAATTATTGCAACTATTCATATAAATACACTTTGATTCATTCTCATCGAACATTATTATTATTTCGATTAAATGATGGTAAAACTAATTAATGTATTGAATGTAGGAAACAACAAGAACTAGGAATATGATTTAAGCAAGAAAGGCAACCCACTATGGAAATAATGAGAGGCCAAATTCAATAAAACAATGAACATGAAACTACCAAAGTAATGCAAGATCACAATGGAGAATATTTTACGAATATAATGACAAATCAAGGATAAAACAATGTGGGCCCACTGGCTTTCAAAAGGAGTGTCATAATTTTATTATTAGCTTTTAATATTTTGATCCTTGAATACCTTTGAGGGAGCCTATGAGAAATTATAGGAATTTAATTGTATAAGGAAACAATAACTGATAGTTACTAAGAAGGAAGTCCAATAATTCAGAAGGAACTTATAAGACAAATTATTAAAATGAATAGATTAGATAAGAAGGGTATTTTTTCTATTGGAACTTTGTAAACTCTTTTATGAATTTTAATGAGAAGAAGCTCTCAGAGCCAATTTTGAGGAGAAGCTTGAATTCTAGTGCTAGGTGTGGGGAACTACTTCTAGTGCTTGTTTGTTTTGTTACTGGAACCACTGTAAGGTTGTATCTTTCTATTATATACTTTTCTATATAGAGTTACATTCTTTCTTTGATTTTTCTGAAATATTTTCTTTGGGATAGTGAATGTGAGGATGCTAATAATGATTTGAGAACAAACTTTTCTGCAGTTATTTTCTATTCATATATATGTTGGATTACTGAGAGGGGGGGGGTGAATCAATAATAGCGTAATTATAATCCTTTTTCTTCAAATGTTATATCAATGTAGAATTATCATCCAATAATGAGCAGTAAGAAATAAACAATCACACACATACACATTACACCAGTGTTTTACGTGGAAACCCAAATCGGGAGAAAACTATGGAATGATTTTTCTTATATGTCTTGAACAATTACATTCATTGGAAGCACCAACTTCCTTTGTTTTCCAGCTGCAACTGGAAGGAGGCTCCAACCCCCTAGTTTCTCAGGCTACAACCTGTGGGAATCTCCAACTCCCCAATTCTCTAGCTACAACTAGAAGGAGGGTACAGCCTCCTATGTTCTCTGACTACAACTGGAAGGTGGCTACAACCACCTATCCTTTCCCCTTCCAACCGCTCTGAAGTAGAAGTAGAATGATGGAACCATTGTCACACTATCACTATGAGATATACCGTTGTAAAACTGTACCAATCAACCTATACCAAACAACCTGTGCCATGCATCAACCATGCATCAACCTGCACCTTAACCTGTAATCAACCTGTTCCATGCATCAACCATGCATCAACCTGCACCTTAACCTGTAATCAACCTATACCATAAACAAGTGCATCAACCATGCACCAACCTATAATCAACCTGTACCATAAACAAGTGCATCCAACCATGTACCAAGTATGTACCAATCATGTG
>JZKD02S0888868.1:340284-353021 GCA_000966675.3 Picea glauca | reverse complement strand
CAACTTTGTAAGGCCATAACTCTCAAACCGTGAGGAGTTATGTGACATTCCACATACCACCAGAAATGGAATGACATGTAATATCCATATAGAATATTATTACCTTCAAATATAGAAAAAACCATACCGTTATCCATCAAACAAACTTGGGTCCAATACCCAATCCTGGGTTCTCCAACTTCACATGGTCATAACTCTCTAACCGTGAGGACTTATGTGACGTTCTACATACCACTGGAAATGGCATGACAAGCACTATATATCTAGGATAGTTTCCCTAACAAATTCACTATACTTCATCTCATTATTCCACAATTAATCATGGGTTCTCTTACTCCGCAAAGCATCTTCGCGTGAGGGATTTCACCATAAGGGGACCACTTTGGAGTTCATCCATATTTACTTCTTATCAACCATGAAAAAACAATATTGATTCATATTTAAATCAAACAATATTGGGTCCATTACCCAAACCTTTGTGCTACGTGGCTTTCTTCAAGGGTTGACATCAATGACAACCAACCTTAATCAACAATATATGTATATGTTTCTATTCTCTTTCTTGAATAGCTTTATATTCTAGAAGTCACACAAACACACACAAACACACACACACACACACAAACACACACACACACACACACATATATATATAGAGAGAGAGAGCGTTAGTTAGTTAGTTAGTTAACCTTCTATTCACTAGTTAAGACACACTCCTAGCTATGATAGATAGAATAAGATTGGATTCCCTGTATAGATTAGAAGGCATCCTACATGTTGCATTCCACCTTCATTTCACAATACAATAGTAATGGTTGCCTAACCAAAATCTTGATGGGTTTGTTATTCAAAATGATGTAAGGTTTGATTGGGATTTTACATTGGGGAGAACCACTACTGTTGAGTAGGTCACTTTTCCTATGACAACAAGATCTTAGGAATAAATTCTAGGACTAGCAAGGGTTTAAATCTTATCAATAATTTTTTTGTATTTATGGGAGACTCTTCTTATGGTGAAATTGTCTCATGTAATTGGAGGATCCTTAAATGTAGGACTAAACTGAGGAGACTTGTTAATAATTTGAAACCTTAGGGCTCAAGTAATCAGTAAAGAATGAATTGCAAATCATGCCATGGAAAATAGTTTTGAAATGTATCTATGTCCTCGTGTAGTGTTTTTTATGCTAACTTGAATTTAATTTTTCAATTTTTTAGGTTAAAGCTTGATGGGACAAAGCTCAACTCTTTAAAGTATATTATTCCCCATTTTTTTCTTAGCCTTTAATTGCTCCTTTAATAAGGCAAACAATATATCGATGGAGTCACCATCAAGACAATGGAATTGTCCCATTAGGACTTAACTCCAAAGGGTCATTTTTCATAAATCCTTGACTCTAAGCGCTTTCTAATTGATGCTTAGGTACATGAAAGAATAGATAAAATATCACAAGCTTTAATCAAGTTTAGATTGACTATTAACATAATTCGTTAACAAAATACTATGTGAAAGAAGTCACTACTTAGTGATTCTTATAAGTAGTGGGTTTTAAAGTGGATGCAATTTAAATTACTATGGATGTATATCATACACTGGATATCTCTATATAAATAACCTCAAAATATTTCAAGTATAATTCTATGAGATAATGTAAATATATTAACAAATGCTTCAAGGAAAGAAAACAAAATCCCTCATATTTGTGAATTTTAATTTAATTGAATCATATATAAAAGTAGCACATAGTTGAAAAAATCTTAAAAGTTATAGCTTATAAGAGATATGGATTCTCATAGTCAAATTAATTTCTTGGGAAATATTTATTGGAACATTGACCAGTACTAGGGATCTCACTTCATTTCCATCCCTATATCTAACCAATCAAATCTACCATTGTCATTTTCCACCTCTAAATTTCTCGCATAAATTGTTGGCAGTTAAAAATTAGATCTAATTCTACTTCACCCTTGAGAAGAAATTTCCCCCCCGCTTCCATGTAAAGGAGAGCGAGTGGATGGTTGACCTTGGTAAGTGGACCCAAGTAAAGTGGAACCTAGCAAAGCTGATCCCAAGATAGTAGCACTCACATGGGTGTGAGAAGGTAAAGCCGATGAGTGGGAAATACTAGGAACTCCCCCTAGAAGAGGAGGGAGATTTACCAAGAGTCTGGAATGACGGGGATTCTGTGGGTCCCCTATGATCTCCGACTAGCTAAGTGGATGTGTGCAAATGGTGATGAGAGCAATAAATGAACAAGAGACTTTGCTATAATTTTTTGAACCTTCACAATATATTTCTCAATCAGATGTAATCACAAGGGCATCATACATAAAGCAATTGATAAAGAATCATACATGTGGATAGGTGGAGCTTTTCCGCATGGGAGAACAAAGAAAACAAATGCTTGTGTCCTAAAAGATGTAACGTCCTTCCTCTCAAATAGCACTGGACCGTCCAATAGCCCTCGACAGTGGGGTCTGAAGCTACCGAAAGAGGAACTAGTGAAGGATGAAATAATCAATTATAATGAGGGGTAGAGAGTGCATATCCCGAAAGAGCTGGTGATATTTCCCAATAGCCACAAAAAATCTGCTCAAGGTGCAATTGCAACCCACAATTGCCACCTAGGTAGTTGTCCTATATTTTTGGTCACTAGGTACCTCGGTCAAAGTGAGGCATTTAGAT
Source organism: Picea glauca (assembly GCA_000966675.3). Taxonomy (NCBI): domain Eukaryota; kingdom Viridiplantae; phylum Streptophyta; class Pinopsida; order Pinales; family Pinaceae; genus Picea; species Picea glauca. The sequence goes on along the minus strand of JZKD02S0888868.1, from coordinate 350,338 downwards.
TTTCGGCCTCAGAAATGGGTCACGGGCTGGATCCTGTCCAAGAGGTGGGTGCCTCAAGGGGGGACGCATAGAACAACCGGACCTCGTCCTTCAACCCTTCACGAGTATCTCCCTGCCTTATGGTGTAGGAACACTTGACTTGGAGGATTTGAAAGTTCCCTATTTGTCAACCTCTACTATTTTGACGATGTCAGAACCAGATAACGAGGAGTTATTTGGATGCCTATATTTGAGATCCTACCTAGACTAAAAAATTCTTTTGGCACCTCCTATGGAGGAAAACATAGTGAGATTTTAGAAAATTTTAGATGTGTTTGTTTGAGAGATTGGGGGTGTGAACCAACCTCATTGAAATTAAATGGAAGTGGATAGTTTTGTCAAGAAAAGGGGTGGGGCGTTTCAGAATCCCATTTGAAGGAAACTTACTTAAACCTCCACGATTTCTAGATAAAACTATGTGAGTGATTGGTGATCTTGTGTGTGAACAAGTGAAAGTGTGCCAAGTTTTTAATAATTTAGGTGTCACCTTGCTGCATGTGGACTTCGCTTGGTCCTTACAAGTGTTGATTACCTAATTTACTATGTGTCATTGGTACAACCTTGTGGAATTTCAAAATCCCTAGGAAACTAACATGTCGACATGTGGGTCCTTACCAATCCTTTAACTCCCTATTGTGATTTAATCTAAGAAAGATTTGAAACTATCCTAGATTGTGGACATGTGGGCATGTATGGGCTCGTTACAAAACCTTTAAACTTCCCTAGTGAGTTAATCTGAGAAAGTAAATTTCAACACTATCCTATCTTTATAGCATGTGGGCATGCATGGGCCCTTACAATTTTAAGATGTGTTTGAAAAATAAACTAAGAGGAGTCCTGAGGGGGGTTGTTGTCCTCTCCTAAAGATTTTGTCTTTTTAAGGGAGATGAAATTTTCCCTCAATCTCTTTCTGATTCTCAAGATCACTTTGGGGCACGAGAGAAGAGCATACTCAACGATTGATATCCAATTTCTAGTCCCAATGCAAGTTTTATATGTGATTTTAAAATGATTCCAACTTATACTCTTAGTCAAAGCAAGCCATCCATGTGGAAAAAATGGAAGAAAAAGAGGAAATAATGATTTTAACCCCCTAAGTGCCTATGTTTTGACTAATCCATTAATATTGAGAGGGAATTAAGTGTGGCACAGATTACAATATGCATGAAATCAAGTTCAAGAAGGCTATGGGCCCTCCACAGATCACAAAACTCCTTACAATATTTGATTTTCTGGACAAATGTGCAGGTCGTAGAGTATACATAGGCGTTGTGAGCACCAATGCACAAAATGAAAATGACTTATGGGTGTAGGTGCACAGAATGCACTGAGAAATATAGAGATTTGGGTGCACGTGCGCTGAAGATGCGCCTGTGGGTCAAAAAACCCACGCACGCTTGGTACACGGCCATGAAGAAAATTCTGGAAGGAAATCTCTCAACTCATATTTGAATTTGGCTTTCTACAGGCCGGCTTGGGCCGGTTATGGTTCCTGCAAGTTAAAGAAACAAAAGGAAGAGCTAAAATAACCCAAATGGGAGAGGAATTTGATACCTTTCCCCAGTGGAGTCACCAATCTGTTGTGCCTCTTTTGTCACCTAAATGAGAAAAATAGAGGTGCTTACAAGCCCAGTTGGGTTATCTACGAAAGACAATAGTGAATGCAAGAGTTATAAACATCAAGCATATGATATAAGCAAAGACCTAAACTAAGAACAATAAAAGAAATTAAACTAGAGTGCATAAGCACATTAGAACAAGAAAGAAACAACACTCATTCCACCGATGGAAAGGATTGTATTAGTGGAAAGAAAACACCAAAGAGAAAGGGAGACTTTGGGTCCCCTCTTCCTCCAAGGGAGGGCTCTTGAACCCCCAGGATTGATCTCTTCTTACAACTTGCAAACTTGAAAGAAATGGTGAAAGAATCCCAAGATCATTCACTCAAGAGGTGATGTGAATAGCTCAAATGAAATGCTTCTTGTATACTCTTGACAAGGAAAGAGGATCCTCCAAGAGAATATAGGTAGAATAACAATACAAATGAATTCCTTGAAAATGTAGTGCACCCATGGCCTCTTTTTATAGCATGTCTTTAAGGCATTATTCAACCAGCTTTTAGTGTGAACAAGGGGCCCTTTAGAGAACCCTTAGGTCTTTGACCAACCCCTCAGTCGGATTCAGCTGAGATTTGGAAGTCAAATTGACTTGGAAGATGAACCAGAAGTGGGTGGAGGGCCGAAGAAAATCATAAAAGTGCCGCTTTGAGGTGTGCACATCTTTTAGCATCAAAAGTCCCGCATCGGGCGCATGCGCGCATTTTCAGCATTTTCGACTTGCGCACATGCATGTGCTTCCTGTATATCCTTAGCACATGCTAATTTTATACCTGGTTGTATAGTTTTGGACCTTTTGGAAATGCATTTTTTTGGCCCATGGGTGAACTAATAGATGTTTGAAGATGCTGGATTCCTGTAACCATTTGCGGATGAAACTTCAGTGATAACAACTGGGTTAACAACTGAAGGGGGTTTTTCTTCTCACCCCACTTTGCAATAAAACTTATTTCAAAGGCTTCAAAATTTATGATACTTTTTGTTGGGAGAGCCCTGAACCATTTTTTGACTTCTCCTGCAAGACTTTGTGCAAACAATATCATTTTTGCATCTTCAAAATCTACTTCTTTTAGGTCTACAAAATCATTGAACCATTCTAAATGTTTTTGGGCTGACACATTGCCTTCAACATCATATAATTTAATCCTCAAATTATACTCCCGGGGAAAATCATGTAACTGAGTAGGTAGAACAAGGGGGGAAAACATATCTTCCATGGCTGCAGTAATGACTTGAAGTGGCTGTTGACTCTGAGTATGAATCACAAGAGCTTTGGTAGAGGCAGCTAAAATTAAAACTTGGAACCTCTTCTCATCAAAGATGATCTCGTTCAAACAAGACTCAAATTTAGTTCTGAATAGAGTTTGCTCAATTTTTGCATCAAAATGAAGATATTCAATGCTTGTCACTCCATCTTTGGGAAAGGATAGATATATGTCTAGACACAAAACTAGGCTTATTATCTTTTCTTTTCTTTTGTGTACAAGTTTCTCAGGATCAGACACATGGATTACGGCTTCCTGGTCTGGATTTCTCCAGGTATGAATTCTCTTGGGAGCCAAGATTTGTATCTCAAACTACTTTATTCTATTGGTTTATTTGTAATGGGGATGCCAGGGTAAATTTAGTCTCAACCAATAAGGTGTTTGATTCACTGCCACCTTCAGGAATCAAATTTGAAGCTTTAAGTTATTCTTTTCCCAGGGAAGATTTCACTTTCAATCCCCGGAAACGACGCCAGAATGTTAGCACTCTGTGAATTTGTTCGACTGATAAAAAAAATGACAAAGGTAACCTACAAACCAACTTTAGAGATAGGTATTAGCCTGCTTAGCTCAGAGAGGGCTCTATCATGTCACTTGGTGTTTCTTCGACAATAAATGTCTAGGTTTTGTTGTTTTGGGTTTTTTTTTATAAATTTGTTGGCAAGGAAGGGGAGGGACACTTAGGGATATGGAATCAAACTTCTAAAAATGAATGAAGACACTGAATTGTCTATAGAAATATCTAGAGGATAAAGGCTAAATGAGGCGATAATTCTGAGTTATAATTTGTAAATTTGCAGAGTGTAGGAAGAAAAATAAAACATGTAACTGCATCAGAGCATTAAATAAATGAATTCTGAATTAGTTAGGAAGAACTTAACACATTTTAAATTGCTTTAGCCGAGAGCATCACAAGATGAATTATAGGCCTTTGAATATCCAATTTAAACAAAAGACAGTGAAAATGAAATAAAAAATACAGGAAATACATACAAAGAGAGGAGACAAAACTCAAATCACCACCACTAGAATATTTTCATAGAAACTTCAAATATTTCTGCATATGTATTCAAGTCAGCTTCATAAAATTACAATTGAGTTCCGAACAACGAAAATTGTGCCCTTGCACTTCTGCCAACATTAATACATTTGGAACTTATAATACTTATACAATTCAAGTTCCTTTGGTTGAAACCGATTACAATAACTGAAATGAAATGTTTCAGCTTCTGAAATGATTACAATGATTACAAATGAGAGTTTCAGTTTTTGAAACCGATTACAATAATTAACAAGAAAAAAGTTTCATGATCTAGTTGTCGATTCCTCTAACGCTTCAATTATGTTCCTTGCCACTTGTGCACACCTGGTACACAGTCGTGAAGAAAATTCCGAATGGAATTCTCTTAACTCAGCTTTGAATTTGGCTTTCTGCAGGTTGGCTTGGGCCGGTTATGGTTCCTTCAAGTTAAAGAAACAAAAGGAAGAGCTAAAATAATCCAAATGGGAGAGGAATTTGATACCTTTCCCCAGTGGAGTCGCCAATCTATTGTACCTCTTTTGTCACCTAAATGAGAAAAATAGAGGTGCTTACAAGCCCAGTTGGGCTAGCTAGGAAAGACAACAGTGAATGCAAGAGTTAGAAACATCAAGCATATGATATAAGCAAATAACTAAACTAAGAACAATAAAAGAAATTAAACTAGAGTGCATAAGGACATTAGAACAAGAAAGAAACAACACTCATGCCACCAATGGAAAGGATTGTATTAGTGGAAAGAAAACACCAAAGAGAAAGGGAGACTTTGGCTCCCCTCTTCCTCCAAGGGAGGGCTCTTGAACCCCCAAGATTGAGCTCTTCTTACAACTTGCAAACTTGAAAGAAATGGTGAAAGAATTCCAAGCTCATTCACTCAAGAGGTGATGTGAATAGATCAAATGAAATGCTTCTTGTATACTCTTGACAAGGAAAGAGGATCCTCCAAGAGAATATAGGGAGTATAACAATACAAATGAATTCCTTGAAAATGTAGTGCACCCATGGCCTCTTTTTATAGCATGCCTTTGAGGCATTATTCAACCATCTTTTAGTGTGAACAAGGGGCCATTTAGGGCACCCTTAGGTCTTTGACCAACCCCCCAGTCGGATTCAGCTGAGATTTGGATGTCAAATCGACTTGGAAGCTAAACCAGAAGTGGGTGGAGGGCCGAACAAAATCATAAATGCATCCTTCTGAGGTGTGCATGGCTTTTAGCATCCAAATTCATGCATCGGGTGCATGCACGCTTTTCCGATGTTTTCGACTTGTGCACGTGCACGAGCTTCCTATATATCCTTAGCGCATGCTGATTTTATAACTGGTTGTATAGTTTTGGACCTTTTGGAAATGCATTTTTTTGTCCCATGGGTGAACTAATAGATTTTTGAAGATGCTGGATTCCTATAACCATTTGCAGACAAAACTTCAGTGATAACAACTGGGTTAACAACTGAAGGGGTTTTTTCTTGTCACCCCACTTTGCAATAAAACTTGTTTCAAAGGCTTCAAAATTTATTATACTTGCTGCTGGGAGAGCCCCAAACCATTTTTTGACTTCTCCTGCAAGACTTTGTGCAAACAGTATCATTTTTGCATCTTCAAAATCTACTTCTTCTAGGTCTACAAAATCATTGAACCATTCTAAATGTTTTTGGGCTGACACATTGCCTTCAACATCATATAATTTAATCCTCAGATTATACTCCTGGGGAAAATCATGTGACTGAGAAGGTAGAAAAAGGGGGGAAAACCTATCTGCCATGGCTGCAGTAATGACTTGAAGTGGATGTTGACTCTGAGTATAAATCACAAGAGGTTTTGCAGAGGCAACTAAAATTAAATCTTGGAACCTCTTCTCACCAAAGATGATCTCATTCAAACAAGACTCGGATTTAGTTCTGAATAGAGTTTACTCAAATTTTACATCAAAATCAAGATATTCAATGCTTGTAACTCCATCTTTGGGCAAGGATAGATATATGTCTAGACACAAAACTGGGCTTATTGGCTTTTCTTTTCTTTTGTGTACAATTTTCTCAGGATCAGACACATGGATTACTCCTTCTAGGTTTGGATTTCTCCTGGTATGAATTCTCTTGGGAGCCAGGATTTGTATCTCAAACTACTTTATGCTATTGGTTTCTTTGTAATGGAGTCGCCAGGGTAAATTTTGTCTCAACCAATAAGGTGTTTGATTCACTGCCACCTTTAGGAATCAAATCTGAAGCTTTAAGTTGTTCTTTTCCCAGGGAAGATTTCACTTTCGATCCCTGGAAACAACGCTAGAATGTTAGCACTCTGTAAATTTGTTCGGCTAATAAAAAAAATGACAGAGGTAACCTACAAACCAACTTTAGAGCTAGGTACTAGCCTGCTCAACTCAGAGAGGGCTCTATCGTGTCACTTGGTGTTTGTTTGACAATAAATGGCTAGGTTTTGTTGTTTTGGGTTTTTTTTTATAAATTTGTTGGCAAGGAAGGGGAGGGACACTTAGGGATATGGATTCAAACTTTCAAAAATGAATGAAGAAACTGACTTGTCTGTAGAAGTATCCAGAGGATAAAGGCTAAATGAGGCAATAAATCTGATTTATAATTTGTAAATTTGTAGAGTGTAGGAAGAAAAAGAAAACATGTAACTGCATCAGATCATTAAATAAATGAATTCTGAATTAGTTAGGAAGAACTTAACACATTTTAAATTGCTTCAGCCAAGAGCATCACAAGATGAATTCTAGGCCTTTGACTATCCAATTTAAACAAAAGACAGTGAAAATGAAATAAAAAATACAGGAAATACATACAAAGAGAAGAGACAAAACTCAGATCACCACCACTAGAATATTTTCATAGAAACTTCAAAGACTTCTGCATATGTATTCAACTCGGCTTCATAAAATTACAATTGGGTTTCGAACAACTAAAGTTGTGCCCTTGCACTTCTGCCAACATTAATACATTTGAAACTTATAATACTTATACAATTCAAGTTCCTTCGGTTGAAACCGATTACAATAACTGAAATGAAACGTTTCAGTTTCTGAAATGATTACAATGATTACAAATGGGAGTTTCGGTTTTTGAAACCGATTACAATAATTAACAAGAAAAACGTTTCATGATCTAGCTGTCGATTCCTCTAACGCTTCAATTATGTTCCTTGCCACTTTTTTTGCTTTAGTCTGCCACCTGATCTTCCATCTTCAGTGACACTTGGACATCATCTATTGGATCCTGAAAAACTGCACTTTTTCTTTCCCATTCATACTATCTCCTTCCATTGCAAGTCATAAGGGATATCGTAATCCATCATTTCTTTGATTAGGATCTCGAGGTCGATGCAAGAGGCATATGTCAATCCAATGTTCAACTAGCGTTTCTCCTTTCAGATTTTCCTCCAGGGTTTCAAACTTGGAATGATACATTATTCACTGAGTGAGGCAAGCATTGTATTCTTCCGGATCATATAATTTGCCTTTGGCATCCTAAAATGGTTGGAGACCTTTAATAAGCAATTCTTCAAATAGATCCTTGAATTCTTGCACACTTTGCTCCATCTGTGTGGCCTTAGTTTGGAATGATTTTAGCAGGTTATGTTTGGCAATAACCCTCATGGACTAGATGATCAACGTAGTTCTATATTTGACCCCAATGGTATGAATTTCTGCAATAGGGATGGAGTTGAGTAGGTTTATGGAATTTTTGGCCGACTTTGATGGTTTCTTTTCTAAGGTCTCATTTACAACAATGAACCTCCTTCTGGATGTGATGACCATGCTATCTTTATCTTTGATGAAGTTTAAATACACTCTGAACTTGGGAACTTAAACAACTATAGAATCCCAGATGATGCATTTGGCTCCCTGCAACAGTCCTTTGCCTCTTAATATTATTTTTAGTTTGTCTATCCTCTCCTGCAAGGCTAGATTCTCCTTTTGAAATTGAGCCATCTTTTCATCTTTTGTTTTCATTTCCTCCTTCAATTTCTCTATGTCTCCCTTTAACCCCTTGATTTCTCCTACCTTCAGGCTAAATTGTGACATAGCCTGGACAAGTCCTTCAATGCTTGGCCCAGTTTCTGTAGCAGGAGGTACAACTACAGCTCTGTTCATAAATTATGTCTGTCCTTATGACCAATTTACCTTTTCTTTTTCTAGTTACAACACCTTAGCTTTGTAATCCAATGCCTCTTATCGAAATGATTCTTTTTCCCATTCTAGAGAAACCAGTTCTGTTGTTTGTGGATGCTCTGTGGCAGACATTTTCAGTTTCTTCTTCAAGCTTTGAATTAGCTTGTCTTTTTCAGCCAATGAAGATTTCACCCCTTGAGGGCCTTCAGATTCTAGCCTCTTGACCTGAATTTTCCAAGATCTGCTAGATGCCTTTTCTTTCCTCAACTTCCCTTCCAACTTCGTTGCATAAGATGACAGCTTGGAATTATTCAAGCTTAAACTTAGGTAATTAGAATACAACATATCACTAGTTTTCTTATGGAATTTAACCTTGTATGGAGCACTGATGTTGTCATACCTTATCTTGATCACAGATACATTGTCTTCGTCTACAACTTCTATATTAAAGGTCCTCTTCTCTATATTTCTTACTATGAATAGAGAATATTTGTGCTGAGAAATATTTTCCACTCCAGGGACCAACTCCCTCATCTCACCCATAGCTATATTTTCTTTCTCAGCATATTGTTTTTCCAAATATTCTTTAAATTGATAAGTTGATCCATATGTCTTATCAAAGATGTGCATTTTGCTGCTGAAATTTATTGAGTTGCCTTCACTTTGGAGATTGCTTCCCTTCTCAAATTCTACAGTGATGGTACCACTCTCCACCACATCCATATTCACTTGTTCTTTAGGCTCTTCCTCCTCTAGATTCACTATCTATGGGGACTATGTAATATTCATCTTCTTAGGGGTAGTCTGTTGATCACTGGTGCCCATGGCCTCTGAACTACTTCTCTTGCTGTAAACATTTACTTTCAAGACTTTGAATATCAGTTTCTGAGGAGTTTGTTATGATAGACTCTATTGTAGGGTTGCCTCCACTTGTTGTTTTTGAGCAGGTTGCAAGATTGCTTCCATATTAGCACATACTTCTAGATTCACCAACTTATCAAAACCCAAAACATGTTCATGCTCATAAGGGGCCTATTTGTTCATCGGTCTTCTCTTGGATATGATCCGATGTGGATCATATGTTCTTCTCTATAGCTGTGCAAAACCAAACTCTCTCAGCTTTGCTTGAATCTAAGATAGATATGATCTAGTTTTAACAATGAAGGGTCCAATGATAAAAGGGAATTTCATGTTGGAGGCTTAATTTGAGGAAATGCTTTGTCTCAGATATGATCCTTTGCCTGATGAATTCAAGGGAAAAGTCTCTGGGGGTCAAAAAAATAGTCAATAGGTAAGGGGATTCATGACAACCATAAACCCATAGTACTGTTGAATGCATGAATAGTACCCAGTCCCCCACTCTATTTTCTGGATTTGGATGTAAATAGTTCCTCATGTCATCAAGAACCCTTGGTAGGTTGTTGTTGAAAATCAAACAGTAAACCAAGGACATGAGTTTGTTGATGAAAATGAGAAATGTGATCCTCTTACATTCGGGTGATATGAATGTTTCTTCAAGAAATTCTCTCTGTTTGTCTCGAAGAAAATCTTCAACAAATAGGTGTAATATCTAAAATGACGTAAAGAGAGAAAATTCACTTGTTGTTTATGGATATTATCAACTATGAATTGATCAAAACTGACACGGACTGACGGACCAAACTCTGACTGAAAAAATGCCAATAGGAAACCCACCATGACCTCGATCGCATGTTTTTCATTATCTAGACCTAAAATATGACTCAATAGGGAATAGACCCATTGGACCTCAATAACCATTATACTCACATTCATTGGCAAAGACAGGCTCTCTAAAAGATGTTATGGTTTGACAATTGTCTGTAAAACCCGATGTTCGTGCTCTTTTCGTCAATGAGTGAGCAAAAAGCGAGCACTTACATGCCTAGTTGGGCTCTTCTAGTCATGACAGCTGCAATGCAAAAGGTTAGAAAGAAAATAGTAAAG
>JZKD02S0888868.1:312275-322767 GCA_000966675.3 Picea glauca | reverse complement strand
ACAACTACTAAAGGAGAAACAACTATATGCCAAACCATCCAAATGTTTCTTTGGGGTGAAGGAGGTAGAGTATTTGGGTCATATTGTATCTCATGAAGGTGTCAAGGTAGACCCTGACAATATTAAGGCCATGATGGACTGGCCAATTCCCAAAACATTGAGGAATCTTAGAGGATTTTGGGTTTGACAGGTTACTACCGCAAGTTTGTTCGGAACTATGGAAGAATAGAAGCACCTTTAACAACATTAACTAATAAGGAAGAATTTTCATGGACTCCAGAGGCAACTCAAGCTTTTGAACAACTTAAAGAGGCGATGTGCAAATCTCTTGTCTTGACCACACCAAACTTCACAAAAATATTTATTGTGGAATGTGATGCCTCGAGATGGCATTGGTGTTGTTCTAATGAAATAAGGAAGGCCCCTTGCTTTTGAAATTCGGACACTCAAGGGAAAGGACTTACACAAACCCATTTATGAGAAGTAAATGATGGAAATACTACATGCATTGAAGAAATGGTGCCTTTTCCTAATAGGTAGGCATTTCAAGGTCAAAACAGATCATGATAGTCTTAAATACTTCTTGGAACAAAGACTATCTTCAGAAGAACAACAAAAATGGGTGACCAAGATATTGGGTTATGATTTTGAAATCATCTATAAAAAAATGAATAAAAATGTTGTGGAAGATGCACTCTCAAGAAAGGATGAAGAGGTTGAGGCCTTTCTCTGTGCTATCTCGATCATCCAACCCGATTGGATAATAGAAGCAAGGGATGAATGGAAGAATGAAGAAAACATGTGGACTCTCATTCAAAGATTGCAACATGATTCCAGTGCATCATATACATTTACATGGAAAATGATTCACTATGGTACAAATATCACTTATATTTATGTAAGAACTCCCAACTCAAACAAAAGGTACTATTGGAATTGAACACCCCTCTAGTAGGAGGGCACTCGGGATTTTTGAAATCCTACCATAGGGTCAAGAAGGAATTTTTTTGAGATGGCCTTAAAACTTATGTTCAAAGGTTTGTGGCAGAATGATTGGTTTGCCAACAAAATAAGGTGGAAACAATTAAGACCCCAGGTATTTTACAACCATTAGCCATCCCAAGTCAGTGTTGGGAGGAGGCTTCCATGGATTTCATCACAGGGTTACAGAAGTATGAAGGAAAGAGTGTCATCATGGTGATTGTTGATAGAATGCCCAAGTATGCACACTTTTGTGCACTCTCTCATCCCTTCAAATCCAGTACAGTTTCCACCACATTCATGGAGACAGTTCAAAAACTACATGGAAGCCCAAAGATTATTGTAAGTGACAGAGATCCCATCTTCACTGGACATTTTTGGATAGAATTATTTTCTTGTTTGGGTACTCAATTTTCTCATATCTCATCCTATCATCCTGAATCTAATGGACACTAGTGAAGAAACCCTCAGAGTGGGCCCAGAATGATATCAATATTTTGAATTCCATCCCCACCGCTGAACTTCAGACCATTGGGGTCAAAGACAAGACTACATTGATCATTTGGGCCAGGAGGGTCATTGCCAATTATAACCTACTTAAATCAGTCCAAACTAAGGCCATACATATGGAGCAGAGTATACATGCCTCCCACCATTTTGGGATGGAAAAAGAAAATTTTATGATCAGGAGGAATACAACGCTCACCTCGCCCAACGCAGAATGGATCACTCCAAGTTTGAAAGCCTAGAGGAAAACTTGAAAGGAACAAACCTGGTGGAGTATTTGACCACATATTTTGAGATATTGAATCAGTTCAAGAAAGTGAAGATTGAGATACCAACCATGACTTATGCCTCTTACATTGACCTAGAGATCATGATCAAGGAAATGATGGAATACGAGATCCCTTATGATTTGCAATGGAAGGAGATAGTGTGACTAGGCAGGACAAAATGCAGTTTCCCATGAACCAACAAATAGCCCCCAAGTGTCACCAAATTGGCAAATCTGACATAGGATCAAAACAGGATAGATGGAAAAGACCAAAGCTGAAGAGTCAGAGGAACCGACCGTTATTTAATGAAGCGTTTTGTTTGGTCAATCATTGTAATCGGTTCCCATACCGAAACTGTAAAATGTAATTCTTTTAGTCAGTTTTAGAAGCTGAAACATTTCAGTTCAGCTATTGTAATCGTTTTCTAATTGAAAGGAACTTGAATTGTATAAATTCTAGTAGTTCCAAAAGTATTAATGTTGGCAAACGTGCAAGGAAACCTTTTAGTTGTTCTAAACTCAATTGTAATTTACTGGAGCCGAATTGAATACATATGCAGAAGCTTTTGAAGTCTCTATGAAAAGATTCTAATGGTGGTGATATGAGTTTTGTCTCCTCTCATTGTATGTATTTCCTGTGTTCTTTAATTCCATTTGCATTTTCTTTTGTTTAAATTAGATAGTTAAAAGCTCAGAATTCATCTCTTGATGCTCTCGTCTTAAGCAATTTAAACTGTGTAATTTTCTTCCTAACTAATTCAGAATTCATTTAATAATTCTTTGATGCAGATACTTGTTTTCTCCTTCTTCTTACACTCTGCATAAATACAATTTATAACTCAGATTCATCACCTCATTTAGCCTTTATCCTCTGGAGAGTACTACTGACCAGTCATTGTTTTCATTCACTTTCATAATTTCGACTCCATAGCCCTAAGTGGCCCTCCCCTTCCTTGCCAACAAATTTATAAAACCCCCCAAAAACAAACTAAATCTAGCCGTTGATTGCCAAAGAAAGATCAAGTGACATGAGAGATCCCTCTCTGAGTGGAGCAGGCTAGTACCCAGCTCTAAAGTTGGTTGAAATAGTTAGCTCTATCATTTTTTTATCAGTCGAACAAATTTACAGAGTGCTAACATTCTGGCGCCATTGTTGGGGAACAAAAGTGAAATCTTCCCTAGGAAAAGAATGACTTAAAGATTCAGATTTGATTCCTGAGGGTGACAGTGAATCAAACACCTTATTGGCTGAGATTATTTTTACCCTACCGACTCCATTACCAAGATACCAGTTGCACCAAGCAGTTTGAGCTAGAAATCCTGGCTCCCAAGAGAATTCACACTAGGAGAAACCCAGACCCAGAAGCTGCAATCCCTGTGTCTGATTCTAAAAATATTGTACACAAAAGAAAAGAAAGGAAAATAAGCCCAGTTTTGCATTTGGACAGATATCTATCCTTGCCCAAAGATGGATTGACAAGCATTGAATATCTTGAGTTTGATGTAAAATTTGAGCAAACTCTGTTCAGAATCAAATCTGAATCTTGTTTGAACAAGGTCATCTTTGACGAAAAGAGATTCCAAGATTTAATTTTAGTTGCCTCTACCAAACCTCTTGTGGTCCACACTCAAAACCAACAACCACTTCAAGCCCTCACAGTAGCTATGGAAGCTAGGTTTTCCCCTCTTGTGCTCTCTGTTCATTTACATGATTTCCCCCTGGAGTATAATCTAAGGATTAAGTTGTATGATGTTGAAGGTAGTGTGTCAGCCCAGAAACATCTAGACTGGTTTAATGATTTCATAGACTTAGAAGAAGTATATTTTGAAGATGCAAAAATGAGGTTGTTTTCACAAAGTCTTGCAGGAGAAGTGAGGAAGTGGTTCAGAGCTCTCCCAACAGCTAGTATTGTAGATTTTGAGGCCTTTGAAACCATTTTTCTTGCAAAGTGGAGCGACAAGAAAAACCCCCTTCAGTTGTTGACTCAGTATATAAAAATGAGGAGGTCACCTAATGAAACAGTGCAGGAGTTTTCAGCCAGATTTGTAAAGGTATATAATCTGATTCTTACTGAGGTAACCCCCCCCCAAATGTTGCTTAACTCAGATATGTTGATTCCTTTGAAACTGACTTCACTTTATTGTTGAGGGAAAGGATATCTACTTCATTAGATGACATGATGAACGATGCAATAGTAGTGGAAGTTAATCTGATGGCCTCAGGGAAGATCAAAGCTGACTCTGATAGGGACATGATAAATTTTCAAGATAAGAACATCCTTTAACCTCACAAACATTAGAAGAAAGGTTTGAAATGATGATGAAAACCATGGGAAAAATGGAGAGAATGGCTTTAAATAATAATCCTAACATCCGAGAATAGGTTGATGGTCCACCCAAAAATTAGAGAAGACAAGCAATCCCACAAATCAGACAAAGAGATCAGAGAAATCAAGGGGATCAGAGAAATCAGGGAAATCAGGGAAATCAGGGGGGACCAACAAATAAGACCTCCTTTTCATAATAACTATGTAAATGAGGTTTATGATGACAACTTTGAAGACAACATGCATTATTGTGATGGAGATGAGATGGAGGTGTTTTTGAACAAAGAGGAACATGACCAGTTCATGGATGCTAATGAAATATTCAAGCAAGAAAATGATGACAGGTTGTCAGTAGAAGCAGAAGATTACCAGACAGGGTTGCAGAACTCCATCATGCAATTCCAAAGACAATATAATCTTCGAAATCAGAAAGTGCCTGCAAACCACCCAAATGGAAATCCTCCAAAGGCAAACCTCACCAAAGAATCTCAAAATAACATACTCTCTTCAAGTCAGCCCAAAAAGGACTCTGTTGTAAAATATGTTGTGGACAAAGGAAAGAAAAAGGAAGAATCTCAGAAAAAGGTACCTGGAACAAGAAAGGAGACACTCACCAAAGAGGTAGAGAAAATCTCATCCTCCTTTAATTTTGAAAGTGAGATGGCCAAGATTAAAATTAATGTACCATTCAATGAATTGATCAAGAACAATGAATATAGAAATCAGATCATCAAGATGGTTAACATGGAACAAACTTCTGACACTTTGAACATATAAGATGATCACATGACCATCTTATTTGGCCCATGTGTATAGGAAAATAGTGATGTTGAAGAGGTTCCCCCTTTCTATGTCAGCCTGACAATCCATGATATGACTCTGCACAATTCCATTTTGGATTTAGGAGCATCCCATAACCTGATGCCCAAGGTGGTCATGGACCAATTGGGCCTGGATATCACGGCCTTACAAAGACATGTTCTTTTTTTATTCAAGGATGGTGAAGTGCCTAGGTCTTATCAAAGATCTGGTGGTGTCTTTAGCTCAAATTCCAGCAAAGAATATGATCATGGGTGTAGTGGTTGTTGATATTCCTCCCAAGTTTGGCATCCTGCTATCCAGGTCATGGGCTGCAAAGTTGAAGGGAAATCTCCATATGGACATGTCATATGCCACCATCCCCATATTTGGTCAATATAGGAGGTTGTACAGAGAGGTTTTGCTCAAAGACATGGTCAGCAACAAGTCACAGCCGAATAATCATTCCCTCTACTTTGTGGAAACTAAGTTGGGTTCTTCTATTTTCTTCAATGATCTGTTTTTTGAAGAGAAAGGACCAAAAGTTGATATGGCTGACAAAGATAGATCTGATCAGTAGATTGAGAAGTTTTCAGAGAAGTAGGACAATGCAGAAAATGAGACATGGAGCATGATCTTTGATGGAGCTGTCAGCAGAGAGGGGGTAGGAGTTGGTGTGTGGATTAACCCCCCCAGATTGGCTACAAAATTGTGCTCTTATAAGATGGCTTTTTATTGCACAAACAATATGGTTGAATATGAGGCATTGGTATTAGGATTAAAAGCTTTAAAATAAATGGGTGCTAAGAAGATAGTTGTTCATGGGGATTCTGAGTTGATCATAAATCAGGTGAAGGGAATATATCAAGCCAAGCAACCCAGACTAGGAGCATACAGGAATATAGTGCTTGACCTACCTGAAGAATTTTTAGAATATAGCCTCTCAACGATTCCAAGGGGTCAGAATCAGATAGTTGATTCCCTTGCCACTTCAGCTTCAGTTTTGTAAATTCCAGTCTTTCCTAGCAGAGAATATGAGGTTGAGATCAAGCACAGACCGACAGTGCCTGATAATATTAAGTATTGGCAAGTTTTTGAAGATGATAAACAAATAGAAAGTTTCATCAAATTGGAAAATGGATTTGAAAATTTTAACATTGATGAAGAATACTGTGATGAAGAGGTGGATGCAGATGCTTTCACAAAGGATGGTTACTTCGACAATCAGATTGCAGGTAGAGATATAGTTCAATTGAAAAGTAACATCATTCCCAAGGGTCTGGTCCCATTGGAGAAACTCTTTGATAATAATGATGCGGCCAGGAGTCCAAAAATTATAGTAAATGAAGGGGATGTTGAAGATTGCAATATTGGGACTCAAGAGGATCCCAAGATCATTAAGCTGTCCAGAACACTCAGCCTTGAAGTCAAGGAGAAATATATCAATTTAATGAAAGAATTCCCTGATGTTTTTTCCTGGAGCTATGAAGATCTGAAAGTTTATGACACCAGTATAATCCATCATGTGATCCCAATCAAAGAAGATCACAAACCATTCAAATAGAAATTAAGAAGGATAAATCCTTTGTTGTTTCCCTTTATTGAGAAATATATAAAGAAGATATTTGAATACAAGATCATAGTATCCCTGAGGTTTTCTAAATGGGTGAAAAATCTGGTGTTAGTCAGAAAAAAGAGTGGGGAAATCAGGTTGTGTGTGGACTTCAGAAATATGAATAGGGTGTCTCTGAAGGACAACTACCCACTGCCTAAGATGGATCACATTCTACAAAAAGTGGTAGGTTCTCAGAAAATTTTAATGTTGGATGGTTTCTCTGGATACAATCAGATTACGGTGCACCCTGATGATCAGGAAAAGAAACATTCACAACACTGTGGGGTACATTCATGTATGAAAATACTCCTTTTGGGCTCATGAATGTAGATGAAACATTTCAAAGAGATATGGACATAGCTTTTGCTGACAATAAAGGAAAATTCATTGTTATCTACCTAGATGATATCACAGTGTATCTTGTTTCGGATGAAGAACACCTCAAGCATCTAAGAAGGGCTTTTCAGAAGTGTCTAAAGTGCAGTATCTTTTTGAACCCCAAGAAGTAAAATTTTTCCATGGAAGAAGGAAAGTTGTTGGGCCACATTATTTCAAAGGAGGGTATAAATATAGATCCCAGTAGAGTTGAGGCAATCTTAAAAATTGGCATACCCAGAAGTAAAAAAGAGGTGCAATCTTTCCTAGGAAAAGTAAATTTTCTGAGAAGGTTTATCCCTAACTTGGATGAAATCATAAAGTATATTACTAACATGCACAAGAAAGGAAATGAAATAAACTAGAACCCTGAAGACATTAAAGTGGCATTGACCAAGGCTCTAGTACTAGCCAGTCCTAATTTTGAAAAGGATTTTGTATTGTTCTCTTTTGCCTCAGAGCACACAATTGTTGGTGTTTTACTACAGAAAGATGAGAAGAATTTTGAGAAGCCCATAGCATATTACAGTAGGACATTGAGGGTTGCCCCCTTGAAGTATGATATCATGGAGAAGAAATCATATGCACTAGTCAAGGCCTTGAAAGAGTTCATAGTTTACATCTTGCATTCCCATACTACTGATTATGTGCCCAATAGTTATGCGAAAGACATCTTAACCTAGCCTGATCCTGAAGGAAAAAAGGTTAATTGGATAGTTCGGCTATTAGAATATGACCTTGAGATCAAACCTACAAAGCTGATCAAGGGAAAGCGGCTTGCAAAGATGATGGCACAAACCAATTCTGAACTCTTAGGAATAAATTTCATTGTTGACCTATCAACAGGTGAAGAGGAAGAGAGAGCCCCTCAAATATCCCAGAAATTTCTCGACTCCGCATGGTATGCTAATATTATTTATGTGTTGAGAAATTTGCAGGCTCCTCTTGAATTGAGTAAAACAAAGGCCAGATTCTTAAAGCTGAAGGTATCAAAGTTTTGTAGGGTGAATCAATCTCTATATTGGAAGGATCCAGGGGGGATTTTGTTGAGTTTTTTGTTGGAATAAGAAGCAGAGAAAACCATCAGAGAGTTCCATAAGGGTGACTATGGAGGCCACCATTATTGGAAAACCACTGTGCACAAGATTTTGAGGGTTGGGTTCTATTGGCCTATCATTTTTTCTGATCTCTATAAAGAGGTTTCAAGATGTCATGAATGTCAAATTTTTGATGGGAAAAGAAAATTATAGCCTTTGCCTTTGAAACCCATCTCTGTTGAAGCACCTTTTAGATAGTGGGACCTTGATTTTATAGGAGAAATACATCCACAATACTCATCTCAGCACAAGTGGATTCTGACAGCAACAAATTACTTCACTAAATGGATTGAAGCAATTCCCACCATGCAGGCCACATATGTTGTTATCATCCATTTTTTGGAAGATAATATTTTGTCTAGGTTCGGGTGTCCCATCAAAATCATCACAGACAATGCGGCAACATTTAAGTCCAAAAATATGGACAAATTTTGCAGTGACTACAACATAAGTCTTGGCCACTCCACTTATTATTACCCTTAAGGCAATGGGTTGGCTAATCCGTAGGATCTTTTAATGACTATGGTTGAGTTTTAATTTTGCATGCGTTAATTAACCATATGAGAAGCTTAATCAAAGAATGAGGAAAAGAGAGGAACTGTGACAGCCATATACACATATGCAGATCTGAAATGAAATAATAAACAACAAACCATAACACGAGGATTGATAACAGAGTTCGGCACAACTTTGCCTACGTCTACGGGCCTTTGTCTCTGTGGGGGAGGATTCTTTATTTATGTTCAAAAGCTCAAAAGTACATCGTAGCAGTGCCAATTGGCTACAATACTGATCTGGTCATTTTCTTCCAGATCTCTAGAACCCTGCAAAGAAAACGGCACGCAAAACGAACATCTGGAGTTCCCAGAAATGGCCCGAAAGCGTCTGCTCCTTAATAGCTTCCCTACATAAAAATGGCTTTGGATTGGCTTCCCTTTAGCATAAATCTGCTCTGACTATCCTCCATGGCCTCAAAAAATCCTGGTTTATATAGATCTGAAGTTGGTTATCCATCCCCAACTTCCTCCCAAAATTTGGGCTCCAAAAATGCCCAATATCTCCCAATAATGGAGAAAATCCATTAAAACGGTCTTAAAATCATTTAAAAATCCCAAAATTTAACAAAAACCCACTTTTTGTTTAAAATTAGG
This sequence comes from Picea glauca, assembly GCA_000966675.3. NCBI lineage: Eukaryota > Viridiplantae > Streptophyta > Pinopsida > Pinales > Pinaceae > Picea > Picea glauca. The sequence continues at coordinate 313,648 of JZKD02S0888868.1, read as the reverse complement.
GCGCAGCCCCTTTGGTGCGCGCTCCTGGTCATATGGGAGGTGGCCATGTGGCCGAGCGCTCCACTGGCTCTGCACTGGCCCCCCTCTGCTGGCTCCTGGTCATTGGGTGTATGGATAGAACTGGTGGCTAACCATATATAACCCCCATGTCCTTTTGGTGGATGGCCCCTGGTCCTGTGGGATCCGCCTGGGATCCGAGGGCTAGACCCTATCCACACACACCCACAAGTTCAAACCCCGCGCGCTCTCGTGGCCATATGGGGCGGCAATACAACCAAGGGTTGGGGCTAGGCCCCAGCCCTTCCCGCCTCCGAACAAACCTTTGACCAAACTCAAATAGTTTCTTTGTTGTATAGATAATAAGAAACACCTGTCCGTCGGGCAGTTAGCCCGATCCTGCTAGTCCACAGCCCGGAGAATAGGTCGGGGGTTCGACCCCGGTGAAACCCATAAACTTTTACATAAACGACGAACCAACCATAGGGTGCCACGTGGCAGCCCATGACTGGGCCACGTGGCACATAAAACACCAACCAAAAACTACCAAGTGTCAAATGTCAGATGGTCCACGTCACCTGCCACGTTCCCTGCCACCGTACCTGCCTATTCACCTGCTGACATCATCCTGTGCCACATGTCACCCTTACAGTGGTGACACGTGTCACCCATAGATTGTTCCAGTTGTCTATTGTACACCACATCACCTGCCACATGTCACCTCCAGGAGTTGCCACATCATCTGTACAGTCGTACGGATTGTACAGTCAGCATGCCATGTGGCACTATACGGACTGTACGGACTGTACAATCATCCCTTTTTTTGCCTATTTGGGTTTTCGGACAGAACGCGATATCTTTTGCATACGAAGCTTGTTTGACGAAGTAAATATATGGCCGAAATCAGGAAGACAAGACAAACGCAATGGCGCTAGTTTCGTCGGGTTCTGAGCACTTTCATTTTTTAGCCTTTTTGAGCCCTGTCAGGCTTCTAGATCCGATTCTGGATCACACCTCCCCACTAAAAGACCTTTTCGTCCCCAAAAGGTTGCTGACCAATCAAAAAGCTCAGGATAGGCCACCCGTCTTGTCCTCTGTCTCTAAACTCTGTCCTGTGCACCTGTCTCATCAAGATCAACTGTAACACAATCATGACAACTGACAATATATTGTTAGCCATTTGAACCCTGTTACATCTTACTGAAGCCACTATCATCCATGTAGAAAAAATTACTAATGACAGTATCAAGAAGACGACTGAAAATGAGCTGATATACTTGAAATATCTGCACGACATGAGCTTATCTTGAAGCAACTTATGATTGATTTTCCATTCAACAATCATTTCTTGTTCTTGCTTAAGATCGATTACTTCA
>JZKD02S0888868.1:297137-311339 GCA_000966675.3 Picea glauca | reverse complement strand
GAGGTGAAGGAGGAATCTGAGGATGGTCCTCTTCCTCTTCACTTTTTCCCTTTGAAGATTCACCCAAAAATGGTCTCTTTCGTTCCAGGTAATCCTCGTACAAAACTTTCACCATATCTGACATAGCAAGGAATGTTTTTCGAAATTCTTTCTCATCTTGAGAAATCCCTTCTTCCGATGCCATCTTCTCGTTGTGAGAAGCTCTCTTTCTCAATCCAATTAATGGATTCTCTGCAACAATCTCACCTTCACCACGTTGTAGCTTTTCCCTGGTTAACATGAAAAACTCAAATCCAAACATCAACTAGCTCTAATACCACTTGATCCGTAGGATCTTTTAATGACTATGGTTGAGTTTTAATTTTGCATGCGTTAATTAACCATATGAGAAGCTTAATGAAAGAATGAGGAAAAGAGAGGAATTATGACAGCCATATACACATATGCAGATTTGAAATGAAATAATAAATAGCAAACCATAACACGAGGATTGATAACGGAGTTCGACACAACTTTGCCTACGTCTCCGGGCCTTTGTCTCTGTGGGGGAGGCTTCTTTATTTATGTTCAAAAGATCAAAAGTACATTGCAGCAGTGTCAATTGGCTACAAGACTGATCTGGTCATGTTCTTCCAAATCTCTAGAACCCTGCAAAGAAAACATCATGCAAAACAGACGTCCGGAGCTCCCAGAAATGGCCCACAAGCGTCTGCTCCTCAATAGCTTCCCTGGCATAAAAATGGCTTTGGCTTGGCTTCCATTTAGCATAACACCTCTCTGAATGTCCTCCATGGCCTCAAACAGGCCTAGTTTATATAGATCTGAAGTTGGTTATCCATCCCCAACTTCCTCCCAAAATTTGGGCTCCAAAAATGCCCAATATCTCCCAATAATGGAGAAAATCCATTAAAACAGGCTTAAAATCATTTAAAAATCTCAAACTTTAACAAAAACCCACTTTTTGTTTAAAATTAGGGTGCAGCCCCTTTGGCGCACGCTCCTGGTCATATGGGAGGTGGCCATGTGGTCGGGCGCTCCACTGGCTCTGCACTGGCCCCCCTCTGCTGGCTCCTGGTCATTGGGTGTATGGATAGAACCGGTGGCTAACCATATATAAACCCCACACCATTTTGGTGGATGGCCCTTGGTCCTGTGGGATCCACACAGGATCCGAGGGCTGGACCCTATCCACACACACCTGCAAGTTCAAACCCCATGTGCTCTCGTGGCCATATGGGGCGACAATACAACCAAGGGCTGGGGATAGGCCCCAACCCTTCCTGCCTCTGACCAAACCTTTGACCAAACTCAAATAGTTTCTTTGCCATATAGATAATAAGAAACACCTGTCGGCCGGGTAGTTAGCCTGGTCCTTCCAGTCCACAGCCCAGAGAATAGGTCGGGGGTTCGACCCCAGTGAAACCCATAAACTTTTACATAAACGACGAACCAACCACAGGGTGCCACGTGGCAACCCATGACTGGGCCACATGGCACATCAACCACCAACCAAAAACTGCCAAGTGTCAAATGCTGGATGGTCCATGTCACCTGCCACATTCCCTACCACCGTATCTGCCCAGTCACCTGCTGACGTCATCCCGTGCCACGTGTCACCCTTACAGTGGTGACACGTGTCACCCATAGATTGGTCCAGTTGTCTATCGTACACCACATCACCTACCACGTGTCACCTCTAGGAGTTGCCACATCATCTGTATGGTTGTATGGCCTGTATAGTCAGCATGCCACGTGGCACTGTACAGACTGTACAGTCATCCCTTTTTTTTGCTTGTTTGGGTTTTCGGACAGAACGTGATATCTTTCGCATACGAAGCCCGTTTGACGAAGTAAATATATGGATGGAATTAGGAAGACGAGACGGACGCAATGGCGTTGGTTTCGTCGGATTCTGAGCACTTTCATTTTTGAGCCTTTTTTAGCCCTGTCAGGCTTCTGGATCTGATTCTGGATCATTGGCTAAGTCATCAAACAAGAGATTAACCAGAATTATAAAAAAGTTGTTGCAAGATAACAAAAAAACTTGTCACAAGAAGCTCATCCATGCACTATGGGATGACAGAATCACCCTAAAGAGATTTATTGCCACTTCACCTTTTCAGATTGTTTATGGCATAGAGGCTATTTTTCCTACTACATTAGGGTTGATGTGGTTGTTACAGGAACAGGATGCAGAAACTGATGCCACTTGAAGAATAAAAGATGAACTAATCAGTGTCCAGCAAACTAGAGAAAAGGCCTTCAACAATGCTCAGCTACACCAAGACAAAATCAAAAAATATTTTGACAGGCATACCAAGGAGGATGACTTCAAAGTGGGAGACTTGGTATTAAGATGGGATGCCAAGAATGAAGACAAGGGAAATCATGGGAAATTTTACCACCTATGGTTGGGACCTTTCAAAACCATGGTGTACCATGGGAATAATGCCTATCTGATATAGGAAAGTAATGGAGACATCATTGGAGGAGGGCTTGTGAATGGTAGGTTCCTCAAACATTATATCGTTTAAGACAATCATCACCTTTTTCATTCATTGTACATAATCATTTTTGTTTTTTGGAAATTGAAATAAAAGCAGCATAACTGAAGACCAAGGTGAAGGCCCTGAGTTATGCTGAGTAGATTTTGAATTTTCTGAATAAAGGTTGCTAGATTCAGATCATAGGAATAAATCACAACCCAATGGGTAGGAACTCGGTCTACCATTCTTTGCTACCTCGCGGGGAGGATAACATCCCCAGTTGGAGCCATAAAAATTTATGTATGAAATCCAGTTTCAGGACTTAGAGAGATGTTAAATTGATATAGAGGCATGATAAAATGGAAGACGGGGTACAGAAGGAGGCTAAGTCTAGCGAGAGTGCAGGGTTGATGGGACTCGATAGGTCACAAATCAGGGACGCTACAGATCAATGACCAGGGATCATTTTAGGCGGAGAACTAGCGCGGAGGTTAATTATTGAAATCAGGCCGAAAAGAAAACCGTGGTTTCGGCTCGGGACCACGTGGCGCCACTGGGTGCATTTCAGGGTGATAAGCAGTCCACCCCAAACCGCTTTGCCTCATCCCCAAAATTGGGAAAGTGTATATAAAGGGAGCTAAACATGTCATTTGGGATTCTATTGCTGTTGAAGATGCCAAGTTCAGGGTGTACTTAAATTTCATCACTGACAAAGATAACATGGCCATCACAGCCAGAAGCAGGTGCACTATTGTGAATGAGACACTGGCAATGAAACCCTCAGAGTGGGCCAAGAATCCTATAAATCTACTGAATTCCATCCCCACCCCTGAACTTCAGACCATTGGGGTCAAAGGTAGGACTACATTGATCATTTGGGCCAGGAGGGTCATTTCCAAGTATAACCTTCTTAAATCAGTCCAAACCAAGGCCATACAGATGGAGCAGAGTATACAGGAATTCAAAGATCTGTTTGAAGAGTTGTTCATCAAAGGCCTCCCACCATTTTGGGATGGCAAAGGAAAATTGTATGATCAGGAGGAATACAACTCTCAACTCACCCAATGTAGAATCGATCACTCCAAGTTTGAAATCCTGGAGGAAAACTTGAAAGGAACAAACCTGGTGGAGTATTTAACCACAGATTTTGAGATCTTGAATCAGTTCAAAATAGTGAAGATTGGGCTAGCAACCATGACTTATGCCTCTTTCATTGACCTGGAGATCTCGATCAAGGAAATGATGGACTATGAGATCCCTTATGACTTGTAGTGGAAGGAGATAGTGCGACTAGGCAGGAAAAAATGCAATTTCCCAGGAACCAACAAATAGCCCCCAAGCATCACCAAATTGGCAGATCTGACAGAGGATTAAAATGGGACAGATGGAAAAGATCGAAGCTGAAGAGTCAGAGGAACCGACTGTTAGTTCATGAAGAGTTTTGTTTGGTCAATCATTGTAATCGGTTCACATACCGAAACTGTCAAATGTAATTATTTTAGTCAGTTTTAGAAGCTGAAACATTTTAGTTCAGTTATTGTAATTAGTTTCTAATTGAAAGGAACTTGAATTGTATAAATGTTAGTAGTTCTGAATGTATTAACGTTGGCAGAAGTGCAAGGGCACCTTTTAGTTGTTCTGAACTCAATTGTAATTCTCTGGAGCTGAATTGAATACATATGCAAAAGATTTTGAAGTCTCTATGAAAAGATTCTAATGGTGGTGATATGAGTTTTGTCTCCTCTCATTGTATGTATTTCCTGTGTTCTTTAATTCCATTTGCATTTTCTTTTGTTTAAATTGGATAGTTAAAGCTCAGAATTCATCTCTTAATGCTCTTAGGTTAAGCAATTTAAACTCTATAATTTTCTTCCTAACTAATTCATAATTCATTTCAGTAATGCTCTGATGCAGTTACTTGTTTTCTCCTTCTTCTTACACTCTGCATAAATACAATTTATAACTCAAATTCATTGCCTCATTTATCCTTTATCCTCTGTAGAGTTCTACCGGCCAGTCATTGTTTTCATTCACCTTCAGAATTTTGACTCCATATCCCTAAGTGTCCCTCCCCTTCCTTTCCAGCAAATTTATAAAACCCCCCCAAAAAAAACTAAATCTAGCCATTGATTGCCAAAGAAACATCAAGTGACACGAGAGAGCCCTCTCTGAGTTGAGAAGGCTAGTACCCATCTCTAAAGTTGGTTGAAACAGTTACCTATGTCGTTTGTTTATCAGCTAAACAAAATTACAGAGTGCTAACATTCTGGCGCCGTTGTCGAGGAACGGAAGTGAAATCTTACCTAGGAAAAGAACGACTTAAAGCTTCAGATTTGATTCCCGAGGGTGATAGTGAATCAAACACCTTATTGGATGAGATTATTTTTACTCTGGCGACTCCATTACCAAGATACCAGCTGCGCCAAGCAGTTTGAGCTACAAATCCTAGCTCCCAAGATAATTCACACCCGGAGAAACCCAGACCCAGAAGTTGCAATCCCTATGTCTGATCCTAAAAAGATTGTACACAAAAGAAAAGAAAGGAAAATAAGCCCAGTTTTGTGTTTGGAAAGATATATATCCTTGCCCAAATATGGAGTGACAAGCATTGAATATCTTAAGTTTGATGTAAAATTTGAGCAAACTATATTCAGAACCAAATCTGAATCTTATTTGAACACGATCATATTTGACGAAAAGAGATTCCAAGATTTAATTTTAGCTACCTCTACCAAACCTCTTGTGATCCACACTCAAAACCAACATCCACTTCAAGCCCTCACAACAGCTATGGAAGCTAGGTTTTCCCCTCTTGTGCTCTCTGCTCAACTACATGATTTTCCCTGGGAATATAATCTAAGTACTAAGTTGTATGATGTTGAAGGCAGTGTGTCAGCCTAGAAACATCTAGACTGGTTTAATGATTTCATAGACTTAGAAGAAGTAGATTTTGAAGATGCAAAAATGAGGTTGTTTGCACAAAGTCTTGTAGGAGAAGTGAGGAATTGGTTCAGAGCTCTCCCAACAGCTAGTATTGTATATTTTGAGGCCTTTGAAACCAGTTTTCTTACAAAGTGGGGCGATAAGAAAAACCCCCTTCAGTTGTTGACTCAGTATAACAACCTGCAGCGGTCACCTAATCAAACCGTGTAAGAGTTTTCAGCCAAGTTTGTAAAGGTCTATAATCGGATTCCTACTGAGGTAAACCCCCCCCCCCTAAATCTGCTCAACTCAGATATGTTGATTCCTTTGAAAGTGACTTCACTTTATTGTTGAGGGAAAGGAGATCTTCTTCATTAGGTGACATGATGAATGATGAAATAGAAGTGGAATTGAATCTGATGGCCTCAGGGAAGATCAAAGATGACTCTGACAAGGACATGAAAAAATTTCAAGATAAGGAACAACCCTCAACCTCACAAACATCAGAAGAAAGGTTTGAAATGATGATGAAAACTATGGAAACAATGATGGAGAGAATGACTTTAGATAATAAGCCTAACACACAAGAACAGGCTGATGGTCCAGCTAGAAATCAGAGAAGACAAGCAATCCCACAAATCAGACAAAGAGATCAGAGAAATCAAGGGGATCAGACAAATCACGGAAATCACGGAAATTAGGGGTACCAACAAATAAGACCTCCTTTTCAGAATAACTATGTAAATGAGGGTTATGATGACAACTTTGAAGACAACATCCATTGTTGTGATGGAGATGAGACGGAGGTGGTTTTGACCAAAGAGGAACATGACCAGTTCATGGATGCTAATGAAATATTCATGTAGGAAAATGATGATAGGTTGTCAATAGAAGCAGAAGATTACCAGACAAGGTTTCATAACGCCATCATGCAATTCCAAAGACAATATAATCTTTGAAATCAGAAAGTGCCTAAAAACCACCCAAAGGGAAATCCTCCAAAGGGAAACCCCACCAAAGAAGCTCAGAATAACATACCCTCTTCAAGTCAGCCCAAAAAGGACTCTACTGTAAAAGATGTTGTGGACAAAAGAAAGAAAAAGGAAGAATCCCAGAAAAAGGTACCTGAAACAAGAAAGGAGACAGTCACCAAAGAGGTAGAGAAAACCTCATCCTCCTTTAATTTTGAAAGTGAGATGGACAAGATTAAAACTTATGTACAATTCAATGAATTGATCAAGAATAGTGAATATAGAAATCAGATCATCAAGATTCTTAAGATGGAACAAACTTCTAACACTTTGAACATACAAGATGATCACCCAACCATCTTATTTGGCCCACATGTAGAGGAAAATAATGATGCTGAATAGGTGCTCCCTTTCTATGTCATCTTGAAAATCCATGATATGACTCTGCACAATGCCATGTTGGATTTAGGAGCATCCCATAACCTGATGCCCAAGGTGGTCATGGACCAATTGGGCCTAGATATCACAAGGCCTTACAAAGACATGTTCTCTTTTGATTCAAGGAAGGTGAAGTGACTAGGTCTTATCAAAGATCTGGTGGTGTCTTTAGCTCAAATTCCAGTAAAGAATATGATCATGGATGTAGCGGTTGATGATATTCCTCCCAATTTTGGCATGCTGCTGTCCAGGTCATGGGATGCAAAGTTGAAGGGAACTCTCCAGATGGACATGCCATACGCCACCATCCCTATCTTTGGTCAATATAGGAGTTTGTACATAAAGGTTTTGCTCAAATACATGGTCAACAACAAGTCACAGCCAAATATTCATCCCATCTACTCTATGGAAACTGATTTGGGGTCTTCTATTTTCTTCAATGATCTGTGTTTTGAAGACAAAGGGATAGAAGTTGATATGGCTGAAAAAGATAGATTCAATCAGTAGATTGAGAAGTTTTCAGAGCAGCAGGACAATGTAGAAAATGAGATGTGGAGCATAAGATTTGATGGAGCTTTCAACAGAGAGGGGGTAGGAGTTGGTGTGTGTATTAACCCCCACAGATTGCCTACAAAATTGTGCTCTTATAAGATAGATTTTTATTTCACAAACAATATGGTTGAATATGAGGCATTGGTATTAGGATTAAAATCTTTAAAATAAATGGGTGCTAAAAAGATAGTTGTTCATGGGGATTCTAAGTTGATCATAAATCAGGTGAAGGGAATATATCAAGCCAAGCACCCTAGACTAAGAGCATACATGAATACAGTTCTTGACCTTCTTGAAAAATTTTCAGAATATAGTTTCTCAACGATTCCAAGGGGTCAGAATCAGATAGTTGATGCCCTTGCCACTTCATCTTCAATTTTTTAAATTATAGTATTTCCTAGCAGAGGATATGAGGTTGAGATCAAGCACAGACTGAAAGTGCCTAATAATATTAAGTATTGGCTAGTTTTTGAATATGATAAACAAATAGAAAGTTTCATCAAACTGGAAAATGGATTTGAAAATTTGAACATTGATGAAGAATACTATGATCAAGAGGTGGATGTAGCTCCTTTCACAAAGGATGGTTACTTTGACAATCAAATTGCAGGTAGAGATATAGTTCAATTGAAAAGTAACATCATTCCCAAGGGTCTGGTCCCATTGGAGAAACTCTTTGATAATAATGATGTGGCCAGGAGTCCAAAAATTACAGTAAATGAAGGGGATGTTGAAGATTGCAATATTGGGACTCAAGAGGATCCCAGGATCATTAATTTGTCCAGAACACTCAGCCCTGAAGTCAAGGAGAAATATATCAATTTAATGAAAGAATTCCCTGATGTTTTTGCCTGGAGCTATGAAGATCTGAAATTTTATGACACCAGTATAATCCATCATGCGATCCCAATCAAAGAAGATCACAAACCCTTCAAACATAAATTAAGAAGGATAAATCCTTTGTTGTTTCCCTTGATTGAGAAAGAGATAAAGCAGCTATTTGAATCCAAGATCATAGTATCCCTAAGGTTTTCTAAATGGGTGGAAAATCTGGTGCCAGTCAGAAAAAAGAATGGGGAAATCAGGTTGTATGTGGACTTCAGAAATCTGAACAGGGTGTCTCTGAAGGACAACTACCCACTTCCTAAGATGGATCACATTCTACAGAAAGTGGTAGGTTCTCATAAAATGTCAATGTTGGATGGTTTCTCTGGATACAATCAGATTACTGTGCACCCTGATGATCAGGAAAAGACAACATTCACAACACCATGGGGTACATTCATGTGTGCCAAGATGCCTTTTGGGCTCATGAATGAAGGGGAAACATTTCAAAGAGCTATGGACATAGATTTTGCTGACGAGAAAGACAAATTCATTTTTATCTACGTAGATGATATCATTGTATATTCTGTTTTGGATGAAGAATGCCTCAAGCATCTAATAAGGGATTTTCAGAAGTGTAGAAAGTTCAGTATCTCGTTGAACCCCATTAAGTCAAATTTTTCCATGGATGAAGGAAAGTTGTTGGGCCACATTATTTCAAAGGAAGGGATAAAGATAGATCCCAGCAGAGTTGAGGGATTCTTAAAAATTGGCATACTCAGAAGTAAAAAAGAGGTGCAATCTTTCCTAGGAAAAGTAAATTTTCTGACAAGGTTTATCCCTAACTTTGGTTGAAATCATAAAGTATATTACTAACATGATCAAGAAAGGAAATGAAATAAACTGGACCCTTGAAGCCAGAAAATCCTTTGAAGACATTAAAGTGGCATTGACCAAAGGCTCTAGTACTGGCCAGTGCTAATTTTGAAAAGGATTTCATATTGTTCTCTTTTTCTTCAGAGAACACAATTGTTGGTGTTTTACTACAAAAAGATGAGCAGAATTTTGAGAAGCCAATAGCATATTACAATAGGACATTGAGGGATGCCCCCTTGAAGTATGATATCATGGAGAAGAAAGCATATGCACTGGTCAAGGCCTTGAAAGATTTTAGAGTTTACATCTTGCATTCCCATACTACTGCTTATGTGCCTAGTAGTTTTGTGAAAGACATCTTAACCCAACCTGATCCTGAAGGAAAAAGGGGTAAATGGATAGCTCTGTTGTTAGAATATGACCTTGAGATCAAACCTACAAAGTTGATCAAGGGACAGGGCTTGCAAAGCTGATGGCACAGACCAATTATGAACTCTTAGGAATAAATTCATTGTTGACATGTCAGCAAGTGCAAAGGAAGAGAGATCCCCTCAAATATCCCAAAAAATTCTTGACTCCCCATGGTATGTTGATATTATTTATGTGTTGACAAATTTGTAGGCTCCTCCTGAATTGATTAAAACAAAGGCCAGATTCTTAAAGCTAAAGGAAACAAAGTTTTTATGGTGAATGAATCTCTATATTGGAAGGATCCAGGGGGGATTTTGTTGAGTTGTTTGCTGGAAGAAGAAGCAGAGAAAACCATAAGAGAGTTCCATAAGGGTGACTGTGTAGGCCACCATTATTGGAAAACCACTGTGCACAATATTTTAAGGGTTGGGTTCTATTGGCCTAGCATTTTTCTGATCTCTATAAAGAGGTTTCAAGATGTCATGAATGTCAAATTTTTGATGGGAAAATAAAATTACAGCCTCTACCTTTGAAACCCATCTCTCTTGAAGCACCTTTTAGACAATGGGACCTTGATTTAATAGGAGAAATACATCCACAGTCCTCAGCTCATCACAAGTGGATTCTGACAGCAACATATTACTTCACTAAGTGGATTGAAGTAGTTCCCACCAGGCAGGCCACAAATGTTGTTATCATCCAGTTTTTGGAAGACAATATTTTGTCCAGGTTTGGGTGTCCCATCAAAATCATCACAGATAATGCACCAGCATTTAAGTCCAAAAAGATGCAGAAATTTTGCAGTGACTACAACATAACTCTTGGCCACTCCACATCTTATTACCCTTGTTGGCTCTTGACCAAGTTTTGAGGATTCTTGGTCATGTTTGACCAATTTTTGGGACTTCGACAGGCTGTCGAAGGCAGAGCGCAAGTCGAAGCGGAGAGCACGGGATATCAGCCCCTTTTTAGGGATTTTTGGGTTTTGGGCTTATGTAATGGGTATGGGGATGTTGGCCCATGGGTTTACCCATGCTTAGGCCCTTTTTGTAATATATAAATAGAAAACTAGGCGATGTAAGGAGTCAGTCAAATATAAGTTGTGCTAACTGCAAGTAATGGTTGTAAGTGCTTTGTGCATGCTGTGTGAGACTTGCAAGGCTAAGTACAAGTGATTGTAAGGGACTGTATGTAGGATTTGTGTTGTAACCTAGCTCGGGGAAGGAGGATCTAGAGAAGTGTGCACATATCTCCTATCCTCTGCGAAGTTGGTTTTGAGTCTTTGTGCATGTAAGAAGATTGAAAGAAGCTAATAAAGAAGATGAAGAGTTGGTGGACGTAGCCCCAGGGTGGGGGGTGAACCACATATATCCTATGTTGTGATTTCTTTGTGCTTTATGGTTTTTCTCTTATCTATGTGATTGAATGATTTGTTCTCTAATATATGCTTAGAAAGATCTAATATGGTAGCTTAGTGTTGAATAATGTGAATGAATGCTAGATCTGATCTATGTTGGTATGCTTAGTGCTTGAATCTATTGGATCTGTGTGAATATTGCATTGATCTATTATTAGGTTTTAGCTGCGATGTAAACTAAGGTTGAATATCAATGAGTTATAATTGCTAAGTGCTTTGTTAAGGTGTTACAGTCACAAGTCTGTGTCCCAGCTAAGGTTGCAGACATCTGAGTCCTGCAACCACCCCTGCCTCTACCTCAGGTGAGACTTCATCTACTTCATAGGTGTTGCCGAAAGGGCCGTTAGTTAGGATTTTTTTGGTGCATTGTTCTAGCGTTGAACCCCGGGTCTTCCCCTGCGCCAACAAATGGTTATGTTGGCGAGACCTGGAACTGTGATTGTTGGGAACTAAAGAAAAGAGAAAACTTTGTGCGTGGATCTGTTGCCCTAGTGCGTAGTATTCTACTTGACCTGTGAAGCTCTGTGCCAAGAAGAAGAGTTAGATATGAATAAAAGAGGTAAGACATGAAAGATTTGTGCTCTGATAAAGGTAAGAACAGTGAAAAGTTTTGATTAAAAAGGTAATATCAGTGGAAATTTTTGTTTCAAAAGTATGGATCTAGGTATGCTTGATAAATTTTGTCCTAGCTTGAAAAGTAGGGCACAACTAGATGAAAGAAGTTTTGATATGAGTATATCTAACAAAAATAGTGAGAGATATGTTATTCCTATGCATAGAAAGAATGGTTGGACTAACAAATGGATGCAGAATTCTAGAAATAATTTTTTGCAGGTTAGCTACTATGATCCTAGTGCACAGTACAGGAAAGGTTAGGGTTCCTTTCAAAGAAAAAGAAGACTAAGCCTTTGTTATAGTTGCATAAGACCGAGACATCTTGCTAAGGAATGCCCTGGTAGAATACCTAGTTGTGTTTGTTGCAAATCTATGGAACATGAAGTTTTAGATTGTCCTAGAATGATTGCTAAGCTTGAAAGAATGAATATGAGACAAGACTACTCTAAGGAAGGTCAAGACACTGAGACCATGGCATAACCCCAGAAAAAATTAGAGGATGTATTTCTACAAATGAAATAAACCCTAAATGATCACCAGAATATCATCTTATCAGAGATATTCAAAGAAAAAGAATGCATAAAAGCAAGAATAGGAGACTTCAACATTGACTGTGTTTTGGATGAAGAAACATAGGTGAATGTCATGACAGAAAGAACTTGGGAAACTTTAGGAAAGCCTTCTATGATTCCTTCATTGGGAGGAATAGGATTATTTAGAGGAAAGATGATAACTCTATGTGGAAGACTCAGCCAGAAATATATGAGTGCTCATGGAACTTCAACAAAGGAAGATTTTGAGATTGTTAAATTTATTGAGAACAACACCCCATTTTCTATAGTACTAGGAAAACCTTGGATTGAAAAGGATCAGGCAAAAAGAAAAGAAGAGGAAGTCTTAGAGCAAAAGAAGCAAGAATTAAAATATTTCATGACTAGGAGGATAGCATAATTGATTGAAGAATAAGAGAACAGATCGAAGCTATTTAGAACCAGAAACTTGGATGTCGAAGTTTAAAGAACACAAGAAGACTCACAGAAGACTGAAGCACCTACCCCATATAGAAAAAAAGTAATTCCCTTGAACCCTATGAAAGAATATCAACAATGTGAAGTTACTATGCCAAAAGGAGATAAGAATCAGAATGGAAAGTGGAATACCGAGACAAAGATAACTAGGAAGAAGGCTAGAAAACTCAGTAAGAAGAGAGAAAAGGTCGAAAAGTTACAGAAGGTTCCAGAGGGAACTTCACAGAAGGAAAATTTGCAAAATTGGAACTTCGTCGGGATATCAAAACAACGCCACATGGCACTTCTCCATGGCAAAGCAATATATCCATTGGAAACAATATAACTGTTAGACCGACACCCTAAACATTCAAGCAAGAAAAGACTACTAAAAGGGTGCAGGTCAAGTAAGAAAAAGAACAATTGCTCACAGAACAACTTGGAGTCAAAGAAGCAATCGACAAAGCACTTCTCTCTATGATGGGCTTAGAGACAAAAGAAGAATACTGAGTAGAGAATCAAGTAGCCCAGCTCGCGGAAGCTATCTAGCAGCTACAACAAAGAATAGTAGACTTAGAGCTACGAACAATGCCCAACACTCCACATGATGTGCGAGATCAAAGATAAGAAACTGCTCAAAGTGTAGTTGAAAGAATCAAGGCCCTCACCATGGAATGTAAACAAATAAGCGATCGCAGTGCCCCGACTTATGAGCGACTCAGTGAAGATCCTGAATTGAAGGCACTGGAGTCATAGCTCCAGGAGGTGAAGCAGAAAGTAGAAACAGTATAGGCGCAATTGAAAACCCTATCAACCGTTCAAAGGATGAAGCGATCTGAAGAACACCGCACCGCTCAACAGTAGGTCCACACCATTCAGAGAAAACTCATGGAAGTGACTCAGAGGCTCCAACCTATACAGGATGAGGCTTGCAAAATGTTCATAGAGATTGAAGGTCGAGGAGAAGAACTGGAGCAAGTCGTCACTGCAGTTGAACAACACTTAGAGGGACCTGTCAACGAAGCAGTTATCCAAGAGTTCATTGAGTAGGAGGCCATGGCACAGCAACAAGTTGAAGTAGCTCAAGCCAAGATCGAGGCTTTGAATCAAAGATACCTAGACCAGAGTGACTCGGGATGAGTCACAGGTGAGTGTTGAGGGCATGTTGGCCCTTGACCAAGTTTTGAGGATCCTTGGTCATGTTTGACCTATTTTTGGGACTTCAACAGGCTGTCGAAGGCAGAGTGCAAGTCGAAGCGAAGAGTGCAGGATCTCGGCCCATTTTTAGGGATTTTTGGGTTTTGGGCTTATGTAACAGGTATGGGGATGTTGGCCCATGGGTTTACCCATGCTTAGGCCCTTTTTGTAATATATAAATAGAAGACTAGGCCATGTAAGGATTCAGTTAAATATAAGTTGTGCTAAGTGCAAGTAATGGTTGTAAGTGCTTTGTGCATGCTGTGTGAGAGTTGCAAGGCTAAGTAAAAGTGACTGTAAGGGACTGTATGTAGGTTTTGTGCTGTAACCTGGCTTGGGGAAGGAGGATCTAGCGAAGTGTGCGCAGATCTTGTTGGTTGTGGAGCATGATTATCTTCCTGATTCAGAGGTCCTTGCTTTCAGCCGTGTTTATACCCCATGAAGTATTTACACCCCAGAAGTATGTACACTCTTCCACGTGGGGG
>JZKD02S0888868.1:154658-194017 GCA_000966675.3 Picea glauca | reverse complement strand
GCAAGGAAGGATAAATTCTTTTGATGGTGCTTTCTAAGGTATGTTATTTACAGGTCATCTCACCATTTTCTCTATAATTTTTTTTATATAATGATTCAGATCCTGAAATTTCTATTCCATTGAGAAAACATACCCAAGTATATGTGGTAAAAAATTCATCTTGTGGGTCGTTGTATTGTTGGAGTTACACTCCATGGAAAATAGGGTTTGTGGCTAGTCCTGAAACTAGTCAAAAAAAGGTGTTTCAGGTAAAAACGTCATAACTTATTCATTACATATACAAATTCCATGAGACCAATTGTGTTGGTTAGGGTACAATCTATAGTATTCTTTGTAACTATTTCAGATCAATTCAACAAATATTCCATGAGGGGCACGCTCTAAAAGGTCGCTCTATAGAATAAGCCAGAATTCAGCAAGGTGTGCCATTTTTGCTATAACTCCTTTTATGAAAGGTTCCAAGTAGTGAAACCTGGAGGAATTGTAGAAAACAAACTGAAGAACATTTTTTATCAGTTTCAGATATTTATTCATTACAGGTACAAAGTTATGATTATTTTAAGTCGGGGTTGTTGACTAATCCAAAACTAGTCTTGTGAGACTAAAGAAACGTTTGATGAAAATGCTAGTGTCTTGTTGTTAAAGTTAAGGAAGGCTTGCAGGAATGTGATCATATAAACCAGGTCTATTACAAAGCTACAAATCAGATCTATATGATGAAATTGATGAGGTCTTTTGGTTGAGGTACATGTTGAGTACATGGTTGAGACAAGCAGTTGATTAGTTGGCACATACACGAGGTGTATAGTTGATGATGTTGGTACATATTGATCAGTCATAGTTGATGCGTAGTTGACACATGATTGGTACATACATGGTACAGTTTTATTACAGGTTGTTTGGTATAGGTTGGTGCATGGTTGATGCACTTGTTTATGGTACAGGTTGATGCATGGTTGATGCATGGTTCAGATTTATTAGTACAAGTTTGCAGTGGTATATCTCACAGTGATAGTGTGACAGTGGTTCCATCATTCTACTTCTACTTCAGGGCGGTTGGACAAGGAAAGGACAGATGGTTGTAGCCACCTTTCGGTTGTAGCCGGAGAACATAGGGGGTTGTATCCTCCTTCTGGTTGTAGCCAGATAATTGGGGAGTTGGAGCTTCTCTCAGGTTGTAGCCTGAGAAACTAGGGGGTTGGAGCCTCCTTTCAGTTGCATCTAGAAAAAAAAGGAAGTTGGTGGTTCCAATGAATTTAATTCTTCAAGACATATAAGAAAAAAAAAATTGTGTTTTTCTCCCGATTTGGGTTTCCACATAAAACACTAGTGTACTATGTATGTGTATGATTGTTCATTTGTTCATTGCTTATTTACTTTGCAATTATTGGATGATAATGCTTCATTGATATAACACTTGGATTATATGGTTAAAAAGGATTAAATTGCTCTATTACTGATTCACCCCCCCTCTCAGTAATCCAACACTTGGTTAACGAATTATTTTTTGTTCTGGCAGGTTAATGATTACTACAATTTTGGCAGCATATACTAGTAAACCATGCTTGCATATTATATGGCCCAATAGTATCCCAAACGGTGTTCTAAATATGCACTTCTTGATGTTTAATGATATCTGGCACTGCCTGCATCTTTCTAACGTCATCCGCAAGACCTTTACATGGTTTTTCAACAGGCTATAGACTGTCCAATCGTCCAAGAATACCTGTAGAAACTGGTGGATAAATTATTTAAACACAACTATGACTACTCTAGAAAATATTTCTGGTGCATTCTTTAGTCCAAATGACATGATTGTGCACTGGTCGAATCCCCATTCTATAGAAAAAGTGGTCTTGTATCTGTCTTCTGGCGCTATATTGATCTGATGGTATCCCGAAAATCCATCGATGAATGAATAAACTTTATGTCCTCCTACGTTCTCCAACACCTCATCCATGAAGGGTGTAGGGAATGGGTCATGTAGGCATTCATCATTCAACTTCCTCAAGTTGACGCATATTCTTATCCCGATTTTTTTTTTCTCCTGAACTACCATCAGGCTTATCCATTCTGATTCTTCCATAGGTTCTATGATTCCGGCTTCAAGCATCTTATCGATCTCAACTTTGAATTTTTTCTTATATATTGGATTTATTCTATATGGTCGATGTTTGATCGGTATTGCCTCAGCTCTGAGTGGTATCTTCATTTCACCTAGATCTCCTGCGATGCCCTTCATTTCTATGAACATTGTGGGGAACATGTCGTTGTACTCGTGCAGTAACTCTGTTATTATTTCCACTGTTTGTTGATCCCAGTAGTCTCCAATGTTGGCCATTTTGGGATTCTCAAATATCCCAATGTTGACTTTCTTCACCTTGATCAGCGCAACAATTACTTATGATTCTATAGGTGGATCTTCCACTTCTCTTTCACCTTCATCTTCTTCAATCTGAATATCGTACGGATTGTCTTCATCTGGTACTTCTTTCTGCACATGGTAGCATGACAACAGTTCTTTCATTGTATGTATGTTCCATTGTTTTTCCTCTATTATGAGTTCAAATTTTGGTTCTTTAATGAATATCACCCCTCTTATTTGTTTAAGTGTTGCATCTATGTTGGGGTTCTCATGTTCAAATGAGAAAGTGACTGTAAAGTTTTTTTGCAGTACTATTGAGCTCATAGTTCCTTTGTGCATTTCCCGGTTTGTATACCAGTTTGTTGCGATGCCCTCTAAGGTATGTACGAAATGACGAGGCCAGTCCTCTGGGGGTGTCATTTTCCACTGCGCTCTGCACTTCTCCAAGTGTTCCGCTGGTGCCACTTGTCCATCACACTTATTTTGTTGGTTGCTTATCTGTTCTATGCCAAACCTTATGTGCAGTAACTACTTACACTGGTACCAATCCTTGATTGTTTCCTTGTGTACGCCCCACGATTTTGCAGGTGTGGCCTTGAGTGTTATATCTAGTGCTAAGAGTCTATGATTTTCTAACACTTCATCTTCGTAACATGTCAGGAATTCTTCTAGATCGTTTACCCCATGGAAACTGGGTGGTTCCCTTATCTCCATACCTACCCATATTACTGTGCGGTCTATTCTTGGGCATATTCTTGTGGAAACTTCATGTAGCCTCTGTTTCCAGTTCTCTAAACCTGTATTTGAGTATGATGCACATGAAATAATTCTCCACCAACTAAGTATCCCATCTACAGTTGGGTTTACGTAATCCTCATCTCGCACAGTTTTTTTTTACAACTGGCTAATTTCCTCCAAGTCCAAGCAAGTAGGCTCTACAAACCATCCCCCTTATGATAGGTCTAATGGCACAATGACCATGCATTCTCCTAACTCGAAGGTCATTTTCCGTGTCTTTAAGTTGATTATGGTCTGGTTATCAAACGCCCAATCCAATCATAGTAATGTTGGATATGGTGTTGTGTCGTCCACTATCTCTATTACTTCGAAGTGAGCTTTAGTGCGCACTCCGTCCAGATCTACTGTTATTGCGTTCAGCCTCCCTATTGGAAGAACTCTATGTTGGTTTGCTAGTTTCAGTTGAACGAGTGAATATCCTAATGTGGGATATCCCATACATTGCCATGTCTTCTTGGGAAATACATCGACTTTGGATTCTAGATCTAGTATGGTATCTCCCATGTTGAAATATCCAATGTTGGCATTCATCCTGAACTCCCTACTTGGTATTCTCCTTGTATGTAGGTGATTGACTGTTTTTTGTTCTATCTTTCCTTATGTCTCTATGCTACATCTTTGTAATATATTTTGTAATACTTTGACAAAGGATGGATCATCTAGTAATTTTACACATGATTGTGAAAAGCCTTTGATTGTACTTACTTGTCCTAGGGGTTGCATTTATTTGGTATGATCCAATGATGGAGGCATATCGTACTCTAGTACATCCTTACTATGTTGCGCAGTTGAGGTCGACGCGATGTCAGGATTCAGAAATTCTTGTATGGCTTGCTTAAATGTTTTCTTCTCATTCTACGCATCAAATTGCTTCCTTGGTTCAGCATTCTTCTTTACCCATTGGTGTTGTATTGGCTCTTGTCGTACTGCATCGTTTCATGTTTTAGCTCCTCCGCATGTAACTATGTTGATGTTTTTTCCTTCATCCCTTGATTTTGCTGAAATCCATTGAACATTCTGATTGTTGTAATTCCTCTTTTCCTGTATCTTCCCTAATAAAGTAGGGCATTCTTCTGTGATGATCCGATGCACGACAATACATACAAGTCGATGGTGGAAGTGCACATTCTCTTCAATAATGTCCTGGTTTTTTGCAGTTGTGACATACCATTGGTCCTCTACCTCTTCCAAAGCCTCCTCACGCTCGTCCTCCACCTCTATTGCTAGCTCAATCCCATCGCGACGCGTTGTACTGAGGCGCCTGGTTATATTGTGCGTTATTGTAATGGGGTTGTGCTATGTTGTATTGTGGTTGTGTTGTCATATATGGTTGTTGCACAATATTATGCTGCAACTGTGCAGTGTTGTATGGGGCTAGTACCTGGTTAAACTGAGGTGTGGCTTGCCCAGTCATCATTTCTTCTTGCATCCTATATGCATCTGATGTCCTCTCTCTCATCAATTCCATGGTTCTACAATATTTGTCATCATGGCCTACTGACTTGCAAAAGTTGCAATATGAACTCTTTGGGACTATGTGGTACTTCTGCATCATTGGGAAATGATATGGATCATGGCCTTGTTTCTTACATATTTCTCACCATAGTCCTTCTGTTGGTAACAGATTTGGCATCCCTGTCACCAGATACTGCGCGAATGTTGGACATTCATTCTTATGGTGTCCTTTTGTCCTGCATGTGGTACACCAAACGACTTCTCATTTGTCCTTACTTTTTTTTTGGTTTAGCTGGAACGTTAATTTCTTCAAATCCTCCTTTAGCTCTTCGATGGCTGGATCAGTGTTTTGATATTGGTTTTCTTCTAGTTATAGGGCTTCCTGTAGAACCTCTTCCTCTGTCTGAAACTTATGTTTTCGCAGTGGATATTTCAAGTGTGGTAGTAGTGAATTGACAGACAGGTTCCTCTGATGCATATTTGTCATGAGATATTTCAACTTTCCTTGCAGTCACTTGAATCTCTGGTCAATCTCCCATATAGATTCTCCTTGTTTCTGTCTAATTTCTATCATCTCGTTCATATACTGGTCCTCTGAACTTGGCTTCTGAAACTCATTTATCAACAATTTCTTGATATCCGCAATTGTTTTGGTTGTCCCTGGTGGATTATTTGTGGCTAAACTCATATACCAATCCAGTGCGCAATCCCTTAGTATGATCTCTAGTTGTGCAAGATTGGTTTCCTCGTTTGTGATTTGTTTTTCTTCCCATATATTTTCATAGATAAACAGGTGCTTCTCCGGGTCCTCCAACACTTCTCCTTTGAATTCTGGTAACTTGATGGTGGGATCGTGTCATGCAATCATGAATATTGAACTACTACCTCTGTGCAGTGTAGATACTTGACTAATGCTTCCTGAACTGGCTCCCCCAGTTGTTGTTCCTTGTGTAGATGTACTTCATGTTGTCTACCTTCTCCTGAAATTTGGTTGTCTAAATGGTGGTGTTCTTTTTGGTGTGTTAGTCACACATGGGTTTATGGGTTCCACACTGACATTAATATGGATAGGATTTACTCCTTCTATTCCTTCTCTTGGACCTTTTGTCTTCCTCTCATATCTTGCGTGTAGTATTTCCTCAATCTTCTCCACAGCTCGAAGATCCTCTACCTCCTCTTCATCACTTTCCAAACATTCCCTCACAGCTACGACTCTCTTCTTGGTGTTCACCTTGTATTGGTAGGGTACTCCATTGCATGTCTTTCTAGCTGTCACCATGATCCGCTTGATCTGGTCATTGTCCATCATGATTGGGTCCAAGTCTTCCTCCTTCTTTCCTTTATCCCTTTCTCCTTCGATTTCTCCTTTTTCTATCAGTTCTTCCCCCCCTTCCGCCATGCACGCAAGGAAGTTTAGTTGTCTGACTCCATTTTCATTACACCTTTGTTATAGAGTAAAATCTTAATAGAAGTATACAACGATCTAATATACCTTCCTCAAGGTCTGCATAAAACTCTTGCTCTGTTGTGTTGTACGACTTCGCGGTATCTACTGCAAATTCTATTATAAAGCCTTCTACAATACTATTGAGCCAAAAATCTATTGCACGGGTGAATTTGTTATTCACCTTCTGTAATTGCACGATCTAAAATGAGGTCCACTCTAACTGTCATATTTGGTTTGTTGCGTGGTTGTCTTTCAACCTCAATATCCACTATTGTAATAAGTGTGGAAAATCACAGAAAAAGACTTCATGCAGATCAGTAAACACATGCTTCTCAAGATATTTGTGCGGTGTTATGCTAGGGTTTATGTTATCTTTCTGCGCAAAATATATCTCCTTTTTCTTTAGCCATCTTTCGATCTCTGCTTTTGTGGTATTCCATGGTCTCAACATCCCCTTCTAGTGGCACATTCTTCTCACCTTCTTGTCATCCGATTCAGTATTATTTTGACCCACCTTCTGTAGATCTTACCTTCTTTTAACAAATCTTCAGTAGATCCCATATACTCAATCCTATGTTGTTCCAACCGGAAACAGAACCATTTGTTGGTTTCTTATCTAAGTTATACCTTTAACATGATTGGCCCAGGTTCATGTTTGCTAGGGATCCAACAAAGCCTCTAAAAATATTGACCCTCCTGGTAAACCATAAGGCAACACAACGCATAGAGTGCATTGAGCAGTCTCACCCGAGATAGTATTAATGGGTGACTGCAATACTCAAGTGCTTGCAGTCTAGGACTGAATGGGGATCTATGATTTTCACGCTGAGATTTAAACATTTGATCACATAACATGGGTTTTACTGTGGTTCACCCCCTCTTGGGCTACGTCCACAAATATCTAGCTCTCGAGCTCTTTTATTATGGTAGTTTCAAAACTACAGCGCCACACACTTTACAACTCATCCTTATTCGAGTCAAGATCTTTAATGAGGTGGACTAGATCACACCAGGATCCTCATCCTATGATCTAAACCTCAATATCTATCCTTCTGACCCTCTACATCTCAACAACTTACAAAATTGGGTCGTATGATGAAAGTATTACAAACTAGGTACTCCTTCTCATGCGAGTAACGCTCTATCAAAACAGGACTCTCCCCCCCCCCTCCTAGACCTCCTAGGTATCTATATATATATACGTTTTTGGCTCATCAGCAATTACAATGTATTACAAAAACCCTAACCCTAATTTTGTTAGGTCTTCCATGCATGCGTGCGTGATGCTCTTTCTTCCAGCTGTTTCTTTCCATGTGCATGCCTTTCTTCCCAAAATAGCCTTTATTTCTGATTCAGCTTGCTTCCAACAATTATTATTTGCATTGTGATTCAGACTAGGAATGCAACAAAAAGAGGCTCATAGATTGTGGCATTGGCCTCAACAATAAATGTTGGTGGCTATGGATTTGGGTAAATGGAGTTAATGGGCACTGGATATGGATATGAAGCTAGAGATTAAGCATCTTTCTCTATTTCCTCTATCAACAGATGAGAAAACAAACCAACGAGTATCGGTTCCATCTTTAGTGGCAACAACTTTTGATTGACTCACATGGACCTACTTGTTGACCTACAGGCAAGGATTCCTAGGAAATAACTTATTGGATTGGTCTATATTTCTTCCCAGAGGGGGAAAAGAAGGATCAAAGTATCTATCTCCTCAAGGCAAATCAGGAATAGTAAATAGAGGATAGAGAAGGATTGATTGACATGCAATAGTTCATAATAGATAATAATAAGGATTACACTACCTCCCATAGAGAGTACACTATTGTCGATATCCAGAGAGAAGTCATTTTATCTTCAATCCATACCACAACTACAACTAGTTAGGAATATTCCATTTTGTAACCAATCCCAGGGAGGATGACCCTATAAATCCTAGGCCTGGAACTCTCCATCATATTTTCATCCAGAGTGAGCCTCTACAGATTATCTTCCATAGGGACATAGTCATCATTCTCAAAGAACTCATCATGATTAGTCACAAGGCCATAGACAGACAAGGCATCAATGTTCACATAGAAAACATGCCTTGAATAACGGTACAATATACATTGACATAACAAAATCCATGATTGTGAGCTTGTGTGGAATGCCATGGTTCGGTGCTCTCCAGTGCATTATGGGTGGAGGACAATTTGTGATGGAAATGTTGTTTTGATTTTCAAAGGAAGCCACATCTCGGTCAATCACTGCTCTCTCTGTGTCTAAATGTGTATTACTTGAAAGTGATTAATAATATGCTTTAATGCAAAGGTTTTCTTTCAAAATAGAAATCTCAGTTTCATTTTCATGTAAGTGACCTAAAGGAAAGATGTTGATTTTCATTGGAGTCAATTTGTTGTCGTTATTGTGACTGATTCCATCTATTGTGTGCTTGAAAAAAAAATTCATGGGCTTCAACAGTTATTTCCCTGAAAGGATCATGGAAAAGTCACCCTGAGTGAAAAGGCTAATGGAAAACCCACCCTGAGTGATTCAACAACAATGATTTCCAAGACAAAAAGAAGAAATTCTAGGGGATTTGCACACCTTCAAATCTATTACAGGTATGGCCTACAAAACATAACCTTCAAATTATTTCAAAATTAAGAAAAACGATGATATCTTTGTTTTTACCTCTAGAATACGCCCATGTTCCTGTGTAACGGCTTGTGCTACACATGGGGCATAACATCGTTTCATGTCACCAATATCTGAGTGTTATACATGGGGTATAACAACGTTCTATGGCACCAATATCTAAATGTGTCAGTTAATATGATGGAAATGAAAAAAAATGAGTGAGTCAAAATGAAAGCAATATACAAGATGATGGAAATGAAGCAAAATGAGCGAGCCAAGTGAAAGAATTAGACAAGGGATTCTTTGAGACAAGTGAAATCGTTAGGCGAACGCTTTTGTGAGTCAAGTGAAAGCATTAGATGAGGGTTCAGATGTAATTTTCTACCTGAGATCAAAGATCATACTCCAAGTATGAAGATCATTTCTCTTATGAACAGATTTGAAGGCAACAACCCAATACATATTCTCAGTCCTCGACATTCCTATATTATCCTCATCTATTCACCTCTTCATTGGAAGAAAGGGTAAAGGTAAAAGCATGACGATATCAATGGAAAAGGGTGTTGACAACTCTACGATGTTAAAGAAGCACCAAACAAATGAATTAGAAGAGAGTCGAATTCGATCCTAGGGATAATATCATTGTGCATGCATATCTCCATAGGATGGCATCGAATGCACCAAAAATTTGTGCATTCATATCTACAGAATATGGCATGGAATGCACCAACAAAAAATGCATCGACTGCAACATCGCTCTGTCACTTACCATAAAAAACTATACGTGGATTTTTTTATAAATTTTGCAATTTAAATTATTTACAATTTCTGACAAATAGTGGGAAACAAATGAACACATCGAGGCTAATAAAGTCCCATCACAACCCCTATCCCAATGACGAAATTCAAATTATGAAATTGTAAAATAAATAAAAAAATATGTATTTTTTCAAAATAAATAAAATAATAAATGTTTTTTTCCAAAACATTGGGGAATATTTTTGTATGACGGAAAAATGCACAAAGTAATATACCAAAATGGACTAGTTAATAAGAATTCAATGATAGTTGACCATGAAGCGAAAGCTAGAGTCCCTGGCCAGAGGCAAGGACTAATAAATAATTTTAGGGTAATAAGATAAGGCACATGAAAATCTTCAGCATCCCTATCAACAACAATTTCTCAAAAACCTTCATACATTTTGGTAACAATTCATACACAAACATCTTTTCAGCAAAATTCTAAGCAACATGCTCTAATCATGGTTTATGTGGCTTATGACCCATCATTATTCTTCTGTTGAGACAATGTTGCATTCAAACACAATTAATATATTAAAGTAAATAGACATCTATCACACATTGTCACAAGGCCTCTCCTCATTGAGACATATACTATGGTAGGTAGGCATGTTTATGCGTGTTTGACAACAATTTCCATATTATTATTTAGAGAAAATATTTGGTTGCATTATATAAATGCGAGGATGATGTTGATAAACAAAAATTTAAAGTTGCTTATACTATGGAAAACTTTCACATAGCTTCAACTTTGTGTTTTGATTTTGTTTATTTAACAAATAGTATTTAAAACATATATTGAGTTGGCACACTGATTAAGAGGGCAGGTCCTTAAAATCCACAAATGATTTTAGGAAGTATTAGGAGGAATCACTAAAGGTAAAGTGAAGTTGCCTAAATAAATTTAACTTATTTTATAGAAGTAAAACATTATATGGTTGGTTTTCTAAATGAATGGATTTTATTATCCCCCCTATTTGGGTGACAAGCGGGAGAAAGGAGCCAGCGACATGGCTAGAGGAGACTGTGTATCAAGTTGGCATGAGCTCCAATGCTCCACCCAGAGTGATGAAAAACCCTTTCCCGTGCTTTCCATTAATATGAAAACACATGACTTAAGTATGGTTTATGTGGTTTATGTGATTAATATGCTAGAGAGTAATGGTCGACATCGCAAGTGAGCTTAGTGCACAAGTGAAGATTCAATGTAGAATAGAGTCGAGGCTAGTTGTACTTGGGCCCTACTACATATGGAAAGGAATAAAACACTACTTGGTAATTCATACCAGTGGACAAAATCCAAGGTAGTCAGTCGGATGATAGGAAATTCAAGACAAAGAAAGGTTGAGGGTACTGCAGCACATGGTTTAGTTGTTCAATTTGATGCAAGCGGGTGAGTGCTTAAGGAAGGGAGGCATGAAATTTGGATTAGAGGTGCTCCAACTCTTCTCATGCTCTCCAACTCTCGATGTGGTTGAATCTTAGCTATGTGGGATCCCTATTCTCACCATAGAGTAGGAATTGGAATTCTCGGAGACACAATGGTTAGAGGGGGTGTAGTGCACAGAGGTAGGAATCAACGAAGAATATTTCAACTTCCTCAAGCTCCACAGGAGGCAGTGATAGTGACAGAGAATTTCACCATCCACACCCCACCTGAAATTTGCACAAAGCTGGAAATAATGGAGGTGGACATCTGTTTGGAACACATTTCGACACCTGATAGAGAATTTGATGCCTAGATGACAGTTGGATACTAGATAAAGGGCCATGAAGGTCATGAGAGACCAAATACTACCACATTGTTGATTTGTACTAGCATGTGAAGCCTCTCCTAAGAAAAGAGATGGAAAATAGACAGGCATGAAAATATGAAATTGTTGGAATATTGAGAGGGGGGGTGAATCAGTATGAACACTTTATTATCACTTTTAAACACAATATGCAAACATTGATTTCATCGGAAATATATCAGAAATATATCATGAGAAGCATAAATCAACAGAGCATAATATACATCCACAGAAACATAGTACACCAGAATTTACATGGAAACCCAAATGGGAGAAAACCACTAAATGATTTTCTTATATATCAAAATATTACATTCATTGGAAGCACCAACTTCCCAATTCTCCAGCTACAACTAGAAGGAGGCTACAACCCCCTATTTATAGGATCTAACCTGAAGGAAGCTACAACTCCATGAATTCTCTAGCTCCAACTAAAAGGAGGATACAACCCCCTGTTATTGGATAAATTGGTAAATGTGGACATAAACTAATCTCCCTAGATCCACCTAGATCTAGAACAAAACAAGACAGGACATGGCACTTTCCCTAAGCTTTAATCATTGAATTTACTATCAAAGAAGAGATGAGCGACATACCTTTGAATATCGCTTCCTTATATCTTTGTTATCCTTACCTCGCTTCGGTGCTCTTGTGATATTGGATCTGCAATGACACAAACCAACCAAAGTGAAAGAAACAATAGTATATTCAATGAAAACTTAAACATGTGATCAAGTAGTCATGTAATAAAATGAGAATGATTTTATAGGAAAAAAACATGCCATTGTATTATATAATGTGGAAGAAAGATACAACTAGATGCCTTGATGTTGTCAGGTTCCTTCCAATAGTTCCTTGCTTCCCACACACTTCTTTCTCCAAGGATTTTGAGACCATGGATCTAACAACTACTCACAATATATCTTGACAAAACAAATCTCAAAGCCAACATAGGCACAAAAACTCCAAGCTACAAAACTCAATGACAATCCAATCTCACTTTCTCCATGAGAGCTCCTCTCCTTTTATAAGCTGAAGAGGATAAGGTGAGGAGGTTAGGATGTTCCCACTAAATCATGAAAGTGAGTAAGATCCAAAACGTTCGGAGGCCACCTCACCATAGAAGCTTCTCCTTCTAGAAGCATCGAGAAGACGCTCATTTTTCCCACATACAGGAATTTATGCACCCTAGCTATAGTGCAGCCTGCAAAAATCAGGCATTTCCGCACCCTAGCTATAATGCAGCCTACGAAAACTCGGCAACCTAGCTTTAGTAAAGCCTATCGAAATTAGGCATTTCTGCACCCTGTGTATAGAGCAACCTGCGGAAATCCTCTTTAATAGGGTTTTTTACAAAGGGAAATGCAACTTCTTCTCTCAAGAAAAGTTCTTCTCCCTTCTTTCTTTAGGGATTCAGGCCACTGACCTCTCTGAAGGAAATGGATAGGTTTACATCATTAACGATCATAAGGGATGATGAAAATAATGTGTAACAGAGATCCCTCCAAAGTATGAAGTCAAAACAGAGTGATAGCTGCAATACTTTGTCGAGTGTGTGTAGGGAACAAGGAACACGTCGGTCAGAAACCTGCCAACAAACAAGGAAATACAGTACAATAATATATCATCACTGAGGTAGGCATTCCCATACTCAGAATACAAATGACTCAAATCATAAATGCCAACATGCAAAGATTCATGTCAAGTAAGACAAGTCATGGCCACCAAACATACACTATGGATCCTTGCCAATATGACCCAAATTTGAACATAGCCACCAAAAATACACTATGGATTTATGTGTTAAAGACTAAAATTTGAACATAGCCATGATACATACAATGTGGATCTATGCAACAATACAAACTGAATATACTCCAACGCAACTTGAATCTATCAGAAACAATCCAGGGTCTTCATCTCCACCACTCTATAGTATGAATCTAACCATGCGAATATGTGTGTTGAAGTCAAACATGGTAGAAACCACTTGATTACCGATCATTAATGAATATAACAAGTGCGAGAGAAATCACCATTAATGTCAATGACTCCCAAGGTACACTAGTACAATCCAACGAATGTGAATCAATGAGCTGAGGTCGAACACTCGATGGAATCTCCCGATCAGGGGTTAATAATGAAAACCCATTGTCGAAAGCGAGGAAACCTGCCATTGAGGCATGCAAGTTCCAAGGTACTAATTAGTTTCTAATTCTAATTCCTAGATAATGAGTTGAAGTCGACAAGAAAAAACTTGTCACAGGAAAAGAGCAAGAAATGCCAAAAATCATGCAATTTCACTACTTCAAATGCAAGGATGCCCCCAATCTAATATAAAGAAAGAAATTAAAACTTTTTGTTTCAAAGATAGCTAAAAGCAATAGCAAATCTCTAAAAAACAAATCAACCCAAACAAATTTTCTCTTTTAACACAAATTATTCAATAAAATAAAAATAAGTTCTTTTACCAAACAATTCTAAAGAAAAAATAATGCTTTGTAATAGAAAGACACTCAAAGAGAGAGACCAAATATTTCAAAAGAAAACAAACCAAAGATGGCTAAAAGAAGCTCAAAAACTGTGAAGCATACTGTAAACAGTCAAATACAGGCTCCAAAAATTCATCCTAGATGATCAAAGCAAACTGGGTATCAAAAGATAACAAGACCCAATCCAAAAAAATTCACAGACACCGTCGCAACCTAGCAGTAGGTTACAGTGCGGAAATCACCAGTTTCCACAGGCTAGCAATGGGTAGGGTGCGTAAATTTTGCACTGGTCTGAATAGCCAGGGTGCTACAATCTAAGGTTTCCATAGGTTGTATATAGAGTGAAATTCGGAAATGTCTGTAAATAATAAAAAATTGGAGAGAGGGTAAAGAATCTAAGGAAACTTTCAGGGCCAGAGAGTCTAGATGGATCCCCCACAAACTCAAAGAAAAGAACCCAGGCAATCAAATAAAGAAAGCAAGGAAAACTAGGAAAAAACTTTGATCCCCAATGGAGTCGACAATTTTGTTATTAGATAAATCGGTAAATGCGGACATAAACTAATCTCCCTAGATCCACCTAGATATCGAACAAAACAAGACAAGACATGGCGCTTTCCCTAAGCTTTAATCATTGAATTTTCTATCAAAGAAGAGATGAGTGACATACCTTTGAATATCGCTTCCTTATATCTTTGTTGTCCTTA
The DNA here is from genome assembly GCA_000966675.3 of Picea glauca. Taxonomy (NCBI): domain Eukaryota; kingdom Viridiplantae; phylum Streptophyta; class Pinopsida; order Pinales; family Pinaceae; genus Picea; species Picea glauca. The sequence goes on along the minus strand of JZKD02S0888868.1, from coordinate 179,531 downwards.
CTTCACTCCGATGCTCTTGTAATATTGGATCTACAATTACACAAACCAACCAAAGTGAAAGAAACAATAGTTTATTCAATGAAAACTTAAACATGTGATCCAAGCTACAAAACTCAATGACAATCCAATCTCACTTTCTCCATGAGAGTTAAACTCAATGACAATCCAATCTCACTTTCTCCATGAGAGTTCCTCTCCTTTTATAAGTTGAAGAGGATAAGGTGAGGAGGTTAGGATGATCCCACTAAACCATGAAAGTGAGTAAGATCCAAACCATTCGGAGGCCACCTCACCATAGAAGATTCTCTTTCTAGAAGCATCTATAAGACGCTCGTTTTTCCCACGTACAGAAATTTTTGCACCCTATCTATAGTGCAGCCTGTGGAAATCAGGCATTTCCACACCCTATCTATAGTGCAACCTGCGGAAACTCTGCAGCCTAGCTTTAGTATAGCCTACGGAAATCAAGAATTTTCGCATCCTGTGTATAGAGCAGAAATCCTATTTAATAGGGTTTTTTACAAAGGGAAATGCAACTTCTTCTCTTAGGAAAAGTTATTCTCCCTTCTTTCTTTAGGGATTCAGGCCACTGACCCCTATGAAGGCAAAAGATAGGTTTACATCATTAATGGTCATAAGGGATGACGAACATAATGTGTAACACCCCTTGATTCTCAGGCTCCAACCTGAAGAAATCTCTAAATCCATGGGTTCTCTGCCACCAACTGGAAGGAGGCTACAACCCGCTTTCCTTTCCCTATCCCACTGCCTTAAAATATAAATGTAGACCAAAATACCACTACCATTGATGTTGTCACTGCCTCTGATAATCAACCTGTAATAAACATGTCATCAAATATGTCATTGTCTCATCAACTTGTAACTGATCATCAACCTATAACATGTCACTGTCACATCAATCTATAATTTATCATCAAATTGTAACCTATCACTATCCCTATCACTGTATATGTCACTGATATATCAACCATATCAACATCAAGTATCCAAACCATGTACCACAATGTACCTCAAGATTGCATCATATCATATACCATAATATATGACTCAAATATATACCAATATCACAAATATGTGCTTCTAGCAATGAACGATAACAACCATATAAAATGTACCAAGGATATGTCTCAAGCATGTATCAATGACACCAAAACATGGACCTCAACCATATGAAACCATAAACCAAAAAGGGCCTCCAAAACATGCCTCAAGCATGTGCCATATCGTCCATGATAAACACACATAAAGAACATACCTCTGATCATGTAGACAATCTGGTGTATCAAATAACAACTAAGTAAACCAACTTGAGCATGAACAATATGGTACAAGCATCTCTTCACACCCTTTCACAATATTTTCATAGATCTGTGACTTCCTTCACTACCACCCACAGATATTTGTGCTTTTCTCCACTGCAACTCGCGTACATCCACACCCTTCTAACCTGCAACTCGTAGATACCTCATAAACTAGGGTTAATCAAATTTTATGCAACTTTGAGACTTTCACCTTTGACCTTCCTTCGCAACTTCAGACTTGCTACCTCATACTCAACCTTAGATTTGTCAATGGACCAAAATTTCTTCACAAGATAGATAATAAATAGAGATATGTTTGAATTGTCCTTATGAAGGAATCCTTTTGGGGTATTTATAGTTTTTCTAAGTAACTTATTTCCTTACTTTAGGGGCTTCTTGTTACAACCACTTAACCCTTTCATTAATTGTCTTGTAACCAACTAGAATCTTTGTAGACCCTCTTTGGGGCTTCCAACTTTATGACCTCGTAACTCCTCAACTGTGAGGAACCACATGGAATACTATCTATCACCATAAATGGCATGACAAGGACTATCCATTTATGATTGTGTTACTTTCATATACATTGTCCTTCATGTCCTTATTACTCAAACAAATTTGGGATTCATGACCACACCTCTGGGGCTTCTTGTAGACTTCTTCAAATTGTCCTCCCATGATGGTCATGCTTAGAACTATGCCATAAGGGGACCACTTTGGAGACTTCTCCAAATACACCTATCACTTATGTTGACATCAATGAAAACCACTACTTTTTGACATCAATAAAAAACAACTATCCAACAATCTCCCCCTTTTGCATTGATGGAAAAAACGATGGCATGGGAACACTCATGCTCCCCCTGTGACCATCGCTCCCCCTGTGACCAATGCTCCCCTTGTCTACATGATTCTGTTCTTTCTCTATGTTTTCCATGCCTTTTTTTCTCTCTCCCCCTTTGACATCAATGGCAAAGGGTAATTCTCCTTGGGGATGCTCCCCCTGCCAACAAGCCTTTTTTTTCTCTGCATGGTGCTTCCTCATGTAAATCTATGATGTATATGAAAAGCATTCAAAATATTATTTACTCAGATTCTTCATGTCTTATGCTTCTCTCCCCCCGTCTAATTGTTCTTGATGTCGTGTGGATCATTGTGGGGCAGGAAAGATTCCAAGATTTTGTCAAAGATACTCAAATCTCTCCCTATATATCCTACAAGGTCTACTTCATCCAGAGAACTTGAGTGCAACATGTTGCAGCTCTAAGATATTTTGCTTATGTTGTGGACAAAGATATTGATGATTGTTTCTTACTTAGCCATGATACCATACACTCACCTAAGTAGAAATTGGTTGCACTTGTACTTCTTCTATCATCAATGCTACCTTCCCAATTTGCATCTGTGTAGGCGACCAAGGAGAGTTATTTCCCTTTTGGATACGATAATCCAAAATATTTTGTTGCTTTGAGATATATGAATATTCTCTTTACTGTCATAACATGTGTTTCTTTCGGTTCTTCTTGAAAGCTCACAACCTGTCCAATTGCTTGCATCACATTTGGTCTTGACATTGTCACATAGAGTAAGTTGTCAATCATTGATCTATACAACCTCTGATCTGCATCCTTAGATTCATCATCCTTCCTCAAATTGCAACTGGTCTGCATAGGAGTACTTATGGGTTTGTAGTATTCCATTCAAAACTTCTTTAGCATTTCTTTGATGTACTTAGTCTAGGAGATGAAAATACCTTTATCAAGATGACATATCGGTAAACCCAAAAAAATTCAACTCATTGAGAAAAGACATTTCGAACTCATTCTGCATGTCTTTGGAAAACTTCATACTCGTCCTATCATCATCGCTCCTAAAGATAGTATCATGTACACAAACTTCAATTATCAATATATTGTCTTGATCCGCTTTTATGTAGAGATTTCCATCTGCATTTCCCTTCTTCAATCCTTTGTGTTGTAGATACTTGTCCAATCTTGAATACCATGCTCTAGGGGCCTTCTTGAGTCCATAAAGTTCTTTCTTCAGTCTTCAAAACATAATATTCCTTTTCTCATAGTAGAAACCCTTCAGGTTTTTCGATGTAGACTTCTTCTTCTTGTTGGACACACTGACCACACTTAGAGGGGTGGGGGGGGTGAATGAGTGTGGAGCTCTTTTCCAAAAACTTCCCTCTTACACAAAACGAATTAGTTAGACATTACTATTTACTCATTACTTATTGTTTTCATTTATAACCAGTTATATATGAACATATATCAGCAATATATCATCAACAAATCATCACCATAAGGAACACAAAGAACACAAGATGTATGTACAATTTTCTTTTTATTACAGACTTCAATCCTTGGGGTTTTTCAGCAACAGCTGAATAGAATACAACTCTACAAGAGCACCAGCTCTATATGCAAGACACAACTTACATCCTCAGCACCAGCTGAGATGAGGAAACAATCCTCCACAGATATCAATCTATCACAGGTACGCGACCTGTCAGTAGTGCAGCCCACATGTGTACATGCCCTGGCTCACTACAGCCTGCGTATGTACGCGGTCAGTCTGTATTACAGCCTGCATATGCCTTCTGAGTTACTTAGGGTTTTCTCTTCAAGATCAACTCAGATCCTCTGCAACCTTCAATCACATTTTCATCTGTCTTTCACTATCCAATCCAATCTAGAACCAATCACAACATATCCAATCTCTCCAACAACTTACTCATGCTTCTCAACCATACAATATGAATTCTACTCCATCACGTATAAGCAAATAGTATACTATAGAAAACATATTAGCATTGAATCATAAGAGTGTTTCTCACTGCATCAACCAACTCAAACCATATCATAACAGCCATACCAAGAATGCCTTAAGCATTCACCACACAACAAACAAGAATATTCATCAAGACAACAATGTAACCATACCAAAGTTTCTACGGTAGATTTGAGCCCATAGACTGTAGATATGGAACCTGCTTCAGTCTTCAAAATCCTAGCATCAACTCACATACCAATATCCATTACTTCATCCATTATGCATGTCCTGTATTCATACAGCCCACGTATGTACATGCCCTGGCTCACTGTAGCCCGCGTACACCTCAGAAACTAGGGTTTCTGAACCTCCAAGACTTTTTTCGTCATGATCTCAGACATTGTCGAAACTTTGATGCACCCATGACATCCTCCTCACACTCTCTCTCTCTCTCAGAATAGATCTTCAGTTCATGCTCAAGAGATACACACAAGATCTACACAAAGATCCTCCAAAAATGTACTTTTCACAAGAGACCCTTGCCTCTTATTTATACTCTTCATCTTCTAGGTCACTTAACCCACTTCTAGGTCACTTGACCTGTTTTCCTCATTTTAGGGTTAACCACTTTCCATAAATAGAAATTTGTCCATTTCTTTATCATTTAAATATTCGTCCTTGACTTTGTCACCTCACTTTATCATTTAAATAATCTTCTTTGATTTTTTCATTTCACTTTATTATTTACTTTATCATTTAAATAATAATTTCTTCTTTGCAAGCTCTTTGACTTCTTTGACCTTTTGGGGCTTCAAGCAATCATATGAGGGTCCTCCATCTTTGTAAGGCCATAACTCTCAAACCATGAGGAGTTATGTGACATTCCACATGCCATCGGAAATGGCATGACAAACACTATCTATCTAGGATAGTTTCACCAACAACTTCGTTGATCTTCATCTCATTATTTCACATATAAGCATGGGTTCTCCAACCATACTTCAAGGATAACTCAACCGTAAAGCATCTTCCCATGAGGGATTTCACCATAAGGGGACCACTTTGGAGTTCATCCATTTGTGCACTTTATCAACCATGATAAGACTATAATGATCAATCTAACTATGCATCATATATCAAGGAAATCACATCGATCCATCTTCATCTTTGCATCATGTATAAATGACAACTTATCGATCCATCTTCATCTATGCATGAAATCATATGCATCATACATATTACATTTGACATCAATCATCAATCAATCAATCCTTTGGAATCAATAAATCACTTGACATCATTCAATGACATCAATCAATAAAACCATTGGCATCAATGACAACATTATCCAACAATATCCCCCTTTGGAATTGATGGCAATACCAACATTGATGTCAACACCAATCATTGACGTCAACATGTAGACAAGGCATTCTCTACATCAATAGTCATCAATCAACTCAATGTGACTATCTCTCCACATCAATAATCATCAATCACATCAATGTGACTATCTCTCCCCCTTTTACATCAATGGAAAAGGGTCATTCTCCCCTTGGGGCTTCTCCCCCTGTCTGAATGCCTCTGATCTTACTGTGAATAATCTCTCCCATTTTGAACAAGGGATATCACTCTGATGTAATGCTGAAGATACATCACTCATTCTCCCCCTGTGACCATCGCTCCCCCTAGAACTATGCCTATGTGCTCTTTCTTCAAGTATAGGGCTCTTTTCTCCTCCTAGAACCATGGGAATAAGAATGACTCCCCCTATGGGTATGTCTTCCCCTATATTCTCTGCAATATGAACAATATGCTACCATATGATGATCCTTGGACCTGTTCATGCATCAAACTCATGCCATACCAACCATCATGAAACAAAATATATGCCAACAATAAAATAGAGAATCATGAGTGGAACATCACCCAAGTACATCATGTACCAATTGTGTGCCCATCATGCACATCAACCATGTACATCAATACCATACAATGTGCCATAAGATATCATCAATGGAATGTATCAACCATATGCTTCTATCAACATGCCAACATGTGCATCTACCAATATGACAACCATGTGCATTAAACAAATACCAATTGTTGTGATAATCAAGTAATACCAATGGTGTACTAACATCAAGCATATGCAATCTTTGAGTGTACCATACATGTACATCCACATGTATCACTTATTGTACCCAGCAAGTACATCAACCATGTACCAATACCACAACATGATGAATCTGCATACATGTATGCCAAATCCTCCATAAAATATGTGCCAATCAAACTGCTAGTAGGTGCCTCTACCAATGTACTAGAAATGTGCCAATCAGGCATCAACTATAGATCATCAATGATGTACAACATGATCACCTTATCAACTCACCAACTACATGTCCCAATATGTAGCCCATCCATATGCCAAATGCATGCATCAAGTTTTCCAACAAGCAAGCTTCCAATAATACATCATAAGATATATCAATGAAACTCAAAATATGTACCAGCCATGTACACCAACAAATCAGCATCAATCCTCCATTCACTACAGAAAATACTAAGAATCCAACAAAACATGTGATAGTAGTATGCTTCAATAGATCAATGACATCTCTAGCTAGCATCATCAAGATATATTACATGACCAAGGTGCCATGAATTCACTGCAATAACCAACATTGTTCTTCAATAGAAAATTCCTCAATCCATACTCATGGGTTAGTGCCATGCATCAAAGATGGCCTTTCATTATTTTTTATCATCACTTTACATAATCCAATATAGAATCATGAAAACCTGCAGCAAACAATGTTAGAACCTGCAACAAACAATGTCAGACCCTCAACAGAGTGTTATACCATCACATCAAGTTGAAACCCATGTGCATTGCCTTTTTCCCAAGGCTTTACCATATATATGTGACCTGTTGCACAGACAGCTCGTGTATGTACGTGACCTATTCAAGGTCATCCTGCATATGTACGTGACAGTTACCATTGTCACCCGCGTATGCTTCAGTGGATAACACACTTGAGCCTCCCTTAAGGATTCCATTATGCTCTAGTTGCTCAGTCTTCTTCACCCACTTCTGAAGGTGTCCCTACTTCTCAAAACTTGAGCTCTGAGCTTCCATACTTTAAAATATGTCTCCCTTCCTTACTTCATTCATTCTTCTAGTCATGTTATGTGAATTCCTCATCATGGACTTTCTTCTTGTGTTCTAGCAATCCTGGGACTTGTGGCCAAATCCACTACAATTGTAGCATCTTATGCTATGACAGTGAACAGCAATGTGTCCTACTTGATCACATCTCCAACACCTTTTATAAAATCTTCGATTATATCTCCTTTCATAAGATCTGCATTCCAAAGCTTTGTGACCATATTCATTACATGAATAACATTGACCATGAAAAACACTTTCATACCTTTTCTTTGGTGTCATTTTTCTTTGAGGTGTAAAGGTAGCTTCTTGATGTCTTTCTTGCTTAGTTCTTTTGAAACTTTCCTTGCCTTTTGTAGATGGTTTACTTGCAATATTTTCTTCATCCTTTACCTCATGCTTCTTTGAGGTGCTTGCTTCTGCATGTGTATCTTCATTCTTGTATCCAAGACCTGATTTATCATTTGGTGATATTTGACTTTCCAAGATCTCATTCAAGATTAGTGAGCTATTCAAGAATTTGTTTGACTTCTCTACTTTCTTTCTAATATCAACAATTCCAGCTTCTAACTTATGAAATGACTCTTCCTTTTCATTAATTTTATTCTTCAATAGTTCCTCTACCCTTTTGGCTTCTTCAATTTGGATCTTGAGATGGACAACAATTTCAAAACTTTTGCTAATTTCATCATCTACCTTTGTATCTTCTTTTTCATTCTTTAGTCGTGTGATCTCTTCTTCATTTTCTTCTAATTGAGTCTTATTACTCTCTTCTTGTTCTTTGAGCATTCCCTTTAACTTCAATATGTGCCTTTGAATCCTCCTAAGAAACTTCTTAGTGTTATCCGAAAGATAGCTATAGTCTATATAATAATGGTCATTGCTATATTCATATAAACCATATTCAAATTTCTTTTGAAGTTCTAATAGATATTATTCTATTATTTCCATGGGATAACTACCATCAAACTCTACACAAACTATTTCTAGATTTTCGTCTTCACTTGTAGAGAAAAATTCAACATCATCACATTTTAAATCATTGCAATCAAGAGTCTTTGGATATTCTTTACCTTCATTTAAAATACTTTCGAGATCTTCCTTTTTGCCAACACCATCACATGATTCTTTGCTTTTATTTGAAATGTCATCAAGATCTTCATTTGTGCTAACATCATCACTTGATTCTTTGTATTCATTTGAAGTGTTTTCAATATCACATTTAGAAATAATGCATTCAAGATTTTTGGAGATTCTTTACCTTTAATGATCTTGATGGAGTGGTCTTCAACATCTTCTTTCTTGTTTTGATATGTCTCCTCTAGCTTTAGCCATAGATTCTTGGCGGAAGTGCATTGTTGCATGCTCGCTTTGATAGGGCTTGAGATTCCACTAAGAATGGTCTTTAGAGCCAATGCATCATTATTCTTTCCTTCCCTTTGAGCTGCAAACTTTAACTTGTTCTTCAAGGAAACTGATCCACCAATGGCTTCCTTCCAAACAGTCTCTCCCATTTCCTTCAAATGTACTCTCATCTCTATTCTCCAAGTAGAATAGTTTTCCTCATCAAGGATTGGAACTTCATCATCCATTTGTGTGTCTTATAGATCTCCTCCAAGCTTGGTAAGGATTATAGTGAAGGTCTTCTCTGATACCAATTGTTGGACACACCAACACCGACCACACTTAGAGGGGGGGGGGTGAATGAGTGTGGATCTCTTTTCTCAAAACACCCATCTTACACAAAACTCATTAGTTAGAAATTACTATTTACTCATTACTTATTTTTGTCATTTATAACCACTTAGATTTGAACATATATCAACAAGATATCATCAACAAATCATCACCATAAGGAACACAAAGAACACAAGATGTATGTACAATTTTCTTTTTATTACGGACTTCAATCCTTGGGATTTTTCAGAAACAACTGAATAGAGTACAACTCTACAATAGAACCAACTCTATATGCAATACTTAGCTTACATCCTCAGCACCAACTGAGATGAGGCAACAATCCTCCACAGACATCAATCTGTCGCAGATATGTGACCTGTCAGTAGTGCATCCCACGTGTGTACGCGCCTTGTCTCACTACATCTCGTGTATGTATGTGGTCAGTCTGTATTACAGTCTACATATGCCTTCTAAGTTACTTAGGGTTTTCTATTCAAGATCAACTCATATCCTTTACAACCTTCAATCACATTTTCATCTGTCTTTCACTATCCAATCTGATTCAGAACCAATCACAATAGATCCAATCTCTCCAAAAACTTACTCATGCTTCTCAACCATACAATATGAATGCTACTCCATCACGTATAAGCAACTAGTATACTATAGAAAACATATCAGCACTGAATCATAAGAGTTTTGCTCACTTCATCAACCAACTAAAACTATATCATAACATCCATACCAAGAATGCCTTAAGAATTCACCACACAACGAACAAGAATATCCATCAAGACAACAATGTAACCATACAAAAGTTTCTACAGCAGATCTGAGCCCATCTTCGTAAGGCCATAACTCTCAAACCATGAGGAGTTATGTGACATTACACATACCACCGGAAATGGCATGACAAGCACTATCTATCTAGGATAGTTTCACCAACAACTTCATTGATGTTCATCTCATTATTCCACATATAAGCATGGGTTCTCCAACCATACTTCAAGGATAAATCAACCGTAAAGTGTCTTCCCATGAGGGATTTCACCATAAGGGGACCACTTTGGATTTCATCCATTTGTGCACTTTATCAACCATGATAAGACTATAATGACCAATATAAATATGCATCATATATCAAGGAAATCACATTGATCCATCTTCATCTTTGCATCATGTATCAATGATAACTTATTGATCAATCTTCATCTATGCATGACATCATATACATCATACATGTTACATTTGACATCAATCATCAATAAATCAATCCTTTAGCATCAATCAATCACTTGACATCATTCAATGACATAAATCAATCAAACCATTGGCATCAATGACAACATGATCCAACACTTCTAATTCTCCATTTAGAAAAGTTGATTTTACATCCATCTGATACACCTTGAGTCTTTTGGAACATGCATAGGCTAAGATCAATCTGATAGCTTCCATCATGGTAACTGGAACAAAGGTCTCTTCAAAACCTATACCTTCAATATGAGTATATCCTTTGCATACTAACCTTTCTTTGTTTATGGTTACATCTCCATCCTCGTTCAGTTTATTTCTGAAAACCCACTTTGTACCAATCACGTTCTTATTATTCAGTCTTGGAACCAGTTCTCATGTATCATTCTTCTCTATATGATTCAATTCTTCATCCATATCCTTGATCTAGTATTCATCATTGTTGGATTCTTCAAAAATGCTTGGTTCAACTGCAGATAACAGTGCTAGATGACTTTGTTCTTGATCCGGATTTTATGAGAAGAAAAAAATGAACACAAATTATTATCAAAAGATGCTTAACACAGAATAACAGATGTACAGTAAAACTAGTTTCTATTCAATAAGGAAATAAGTTGAAACTATAAAATGCAACGGAAAATAAGCTTGCTAGAATGGTGGTGGATTATCTCTGAGAAGAGATTTGATGGATGCGCTCATACACCAGAAGATGATTACGATGAGGCTCTCAAGGCCTTTTTACAATAAATAGGAATGTCAAAAACAATAGACATCTAAAAAACCTAACCCTAGGAGATGAATCACCAAAAGTCATGTCGGCCCTGTTTGGGTAAGTTAGTGCATCAACTTCCCAGGGTTGTAACCTTTGCATATGATCTTTGTTTTAGGTGCACAATAGCCCATTGGAAAGGCTTATCTGGGACCCGAACACTAAGAAAAAATTGTCAAACTGGAAAACTTCCAAAATGAGCCAATTGGAATAGGTGGGAGGCCATCGATATCCATCTGTTTCAATCCTCCCCCCTTAGGAATCAATGGTCTCCATTGCATTGATTGCCCCCATTAGATGAGGAACTTTCTACTGAATTTGGCCCGGGTGAGCCACTTTCTTTGGTGTAGGAGCTATCGTGCTTTCACAACTCGATAAAGTTGGATCCTTTGTTGGCGAGTGCCCTTGACCTGTTTGTCCACAATCTAATCACTGGATTATTGTTGTATGCAGTCGGGGTTGAGCTCTGTTGGTGTTAGTTGTTCTGCTATCTCTGAGGTGTCCAATAATGGTGGGAAATAAGGTCGAAGGAGATCCACGTTGAACACTGGGTGCAGGCCAAGGAAAGGAGGAATGTTGAGCTCAAAAGCATTATCACCCATAGCCTTGGTGATGGTGTACATCCCATAATGAAGTGGGAGAATCTTTTGATGGGGTCCGGTAAGACATTCTTTCCACAAATGCAACCAAACTTTGTCTCCCACTTTAAACTTATGTGGTACCCAGTGTTGATCATGGCGTTGCTTGTACTTGTCATTGGACTTTTGTAGGATATCCTAAACCTATTAGCAAATGTGTTGGATCTGCTCAATGAACCGGGTGGCTTTTTCAACTTCATTTGGAGCAGCAGATGAGTCGGTCGAGGTAACCGAAAGGAGTAGTGCAACATATATGGGACCCAATGGTTGGAATCCCAGCCCCACCTGAAAGGGGCTATGGCCAGTTGAGCTATGTAAGTCTCGGTTGTAGCTATGTTGGACATAGGGAAGACTCTCATTCCATGTGTGAGGGTGCTTGTAATTATACATGCACAAGATATGCACGATCATTCAATTTATGACCTCGTTTTGGCCATCTGTTTGGGGGTGGATGGTCGTGGATTTGTTGAGGTTGGTGTCTAGAAATGAACAGAGTCTCGACCAAAATGTGCTACGAAATCGATTGTCCCGATCTGAGACAATGTTTTGTGGGATTCCAAAATGTACCCAGACTTGTTCAAAGAAGATCTTGGCAGTGGCCTCTATTGTGATGCTTTTCTTGCAGGCGACTAGAATTGCCATCTTAGAAAAGTGATTAACAACCAAAAAACACATTCATTTCCCCTCTTGGTGGATGGGAGGCCCGACATGTAGTCCAGGGAGATGGATTGCCATGGCCTGTCAAGAGTAGGCATAGGGGTGTACAAACCATGTTTCTTAGTGGTCAGTTTCGCAATAGCGCAGGCAGTGCAGGACCTGATGAACCTGTTGACCTCCTGTCAAAGTTTTGGCCAGTAGAAATGTTTCTACAACATTTCCATTGTCTTTTCAATGTTGAAGTGTATTGCCACCTGATTGTAGTGGGATTCCCATATCATCTTGGCTTGCTCGCTTGATGGAATGCAGAAATGGCCTTGATGGCACAACATCCCATCCTGATGATGGAAATTAGCGACAACTGTGTTTGCACCCAACATTTGGTAGGTGGTTGTGAAGTCTAGGTCTGTCTCATAGAGTTGGGGCCATCCAAAGGTCTCATGGTCGCAATATTCTAGGACCATGGTGAGTGTCATGACTGGTGGTCTGCTAAGGCAGTCAGTGACACGGTTGGTGCTTCTTGATTTATACTTGATGTTGAGGTGAAATTGTTGCAAGTATGTGGACCACTTTTGATGGCGGTCATTCTGCAATTTTCCTTTTTTCTGCATGAACTGCAGTGGCTTATGATTAGTGTGGATGATTGTCTCCCTCCTAAGAATATAATATCTCCATTCGCGAAAAGCTTGCACAATGGAGTACATTTCTTTGTCATAAGTGGGGTACTTACAGACAACATCTGATAGTGTCTCACTATAATAGGCCACGGGGTGGTCGTGTTGAGTGAGAACGATGCCCACAACATAGTATAAAGCATATGTCTCGATCTCAAAGGGTTGTTGCAAGTCTGGTAGTGAAATTACTAGGGCTGAGCACAAGTGTTGCTTCAAATCATCGAACGCTTGTTGTTGGGACCGTCCCCACACAAATTTCGCCTTACCAACACCCCGGGTTACTTGGCTGAGGACCCATGCAATATGGGAGAATCCCAACAGGAACCTGCGGTAGAAATTGGCAAGGCCCAAGAAGCTCTGAAGCTCATTGAGTGTTGTTGGGTCTAGCCAGTCACAGATGACTTGGATCTTGGTTGGATCCACATGTACACCATGTTGATCAATGATGTAGCCCAGGTAATGGACCTTTTCCATGTCGATGGAGCATTTTTCCAATTTGGCGTATAGCTTGTGTTGCCAAAGGGTGTGCAGAACCTGCTGAATATGTTGCAAGTGTTCTGCCCACGTCTTGTTGTAAATGAGAATTTCATCCAGATACACCACTACAAAATTATTGGTGAATGGTCATAGGATATCATCCATCATCCTCATGAAAGTGGTTGGAGAATTTGTCAAGACAAAGGGCATGACCAACCATTCGAAAATACCTTCCTTTGACTTGAAGCTAGCCTTCCATACATCTGTCTATTCTATCGGGACCTGGTGGTAGCCATACTTCATATCAATATTACTGAATTATTTGGCCCCCATGAGCTGATCGAGGAGGTCGTATATTCAGGGAATCGTGTATCGGTTTCTAACTGTGATTTTATTCAGGGCCCAATAATCAATGCAGAGTTGCCAGGTTCCATATTTCTTCTTTACTAACATGATTGGGCTCCCACAAGGTGATGAGTTGGGAAAGATGTGCCCCTTGTGGCATAGTTCTTGGATCTGTTGCTTCATCTCCTCATTCTCTAACAGAGAGCGATGATAGACTGACCCATTGGGTAGCGGTGTGTCGGGGATCATATCAATGGGGTGATTGACCTGACAGTGCATATGTACCATGGTAGGTGAGGAGAAGATATCTGAGTATGCTTCCACGACCTTATCCACTTTATTTTGTTGTGTGGAGAGGTCGGTCATGGAGACCCTGGATGTGGCTGCGATCTTTTGCTCATTTTGATAGTGAATCACAAAGAAGACAAACTTCCATTTCTAAGAGATGACCTTCCTTCATTTCTTGGTAGAGATCAAGGAAATAGCATTAGGTGGGACTGCCTCCGGTATATTGTACAATTTCTTGTTCAAAGTAATAATAACACTGTGAGGCCTAGACTTATATAAAACATGGTGTTTCCATAAATATGGTTGCCCAAAAGAAAATTACAAATTAGAGAGGGGAAACATCACACAATACCTCGTCTTTGAAGGGTTTGATGTCGTATGACAAGTGACATTGTTGGCTGACGTCGATGTCACTTCCTTGGTGGAGCCATTCGATGGTGCAAGGATGGGGGTGTGATTTTGTCGGCAGGGTGAGTCGCTTGACAACCTTTGCTGAAATGAGGTTCTTCTGGCTACCGCTATCAACGATGAAGTGTAGCGGGGTACGCTTCACCCACATCTATGAATGAAAAAGGCGCTCGCTTTCCTCTGGCTCATCTAGTTCACTGGACTAGAGCTTGGTGGTAGCAACGATAGCACTGGGTTCTGCATCAATGATCTGTCTCCCCCTTTCTGGTTCTGACTCAGATTTAAAACCTGCATCTGATTCATAGGATTTCACCTCAGCCACTAGCGACTGCTTTGAGCAGCAATCAGTAGTGTTATGCCAGGGGATCTTATGGAAGTCACACCACTTCCTGGTATCTTTCTTTGTCTTTCCAGTGTCCTTCTTTTCTTGCAGCCTAGACTGGTTGTCCTGAGGTGGTATGTCTTTGCTTTGTCCTTTCTTCTATGGGTTTGGGCTTCCCTTCCTGGATTTTGTTGTGAGGGGTTCCCAGGCCCAACTTGTTGCATCTTTTGTTTGATCTTCTTCTCGATTTTGACAGAATATCGGTAGGCTGTACCCAAGGATGAGATGTAAAGAAACTCCATTTCATCTTGGATGTATCTATGCAGACCACCATGATACTTGAGAACTATATTTCGCTCAGAACCTTTGATACCCAGCCTTGTGCGCAAGGTATGGAAGATATTTGTGAACTCGAGCAGTGCTTGGTCTCTTTCCTGCCACAGTGTGGTCCATTTTTTATACAGGTCATCATAACTTCCAACAGGATAGTATTGTTCCTTAATACCATCCTTGAAGGAATCCTAGGTGACCACGACTGTAAATAATGAGGGTTCCTTTGTTTCCTTCTACTCACAGAAAGTTTCCCACCAATATTTGATATGGGGAACGACTTTGAGAAGCGCAAAAGTAATATTTTCCCTATTCGAGAAGTTATGGACAGAGAAATTCCCTTCTAGTAGATTCAACCATTTCTCTACAACATATGTGTCTATCTGACCTTTAAATATAGGAATATAGAAATTGATTTGTACCTTGAAGGGGCGACGCCTCCATTTGAGGAAGATGTGTCTCCTGTTGGTAGTTTTCAAAGGATTTGTGCAAAACTATCCATCATCTCGTTCCTCTATTGCATGACGGCTTCCTTGAGAAACATTTTAAATGGATCTCCTGTCTCATCGTCTTTCTTTTCTCCCACCATGAGAGATCGCTTGGGCGTGTGAGATCTTTTTTCCTCAAGAGAAACAAGCTCGAGACCCAATTCTTTGTACCCTGACCTCGTTGGCGACATGTATTCAGAATGACAAGTAGAAGACCACTCTGATACCACTTATCTGGATTTTATGAGCATAACAAAATGAATATAGATTATTATCAAAATATTCTTAACACAGAATAACAGATATACAATAAAACTGGTTTCTATTCAATAAGGAAATAAGCTGAAACTGTAAAATGCAACGGAAAAAAAGCTTGCTAGAATGGTGGTGGCTTATCTCTGAGAAGACATGTGACGGCTACGCTCATTCTCTAGAATATTATTACAATGAGGCTCTCAAGGGATTTTTACAATAAACAGGAATGTCAAAAACCCTATACATCCAAAAAACCTAACCCTAGGACATGAATCACCAAAAGTCATGTGGGCCTCGTTTCAGTAAGTTAGTACACCAACTTCATGGGGTCGTAGATTTTTCATACGATCTTCATTTTAGGCACGGTATCCTATTGGAAAGGTCTATCTAAGGAACACACATGTTTCTTGTGGAGATCCCAACACATGTTGACTGTGGCAAGCCCTAAAAACGTTGTTTGGGGCCTCAAAACGACCGGGGAAGTTAGGGACCCAAACACTAGGAAAAAACTACCAAACTGGAAAACTTCCAAAATGAGCTAGTTGGGATAGGTGGGAGGCCACCGACATCCATGTGGATCGGTTCTGGTGAAAGGATTCTTCTTTGGGTTTCAACTCCTACATCTTTATTCCCAATAATCTGTTCTGGTAGATTTTTTTTCTGCACTCGTCAGCGAGGTGTCTTAGGAGATATTTCTTGCTCATATTCCTCTTGTTTTGCTTCTGGATGCTCTTGTTCTTCTTGTTCTTCTTCTACTTATTCTTCTTTTAGATATTCCTCATCATCCTTCTCTTCTAAATCTTTGCTTCCTTCTTTGTCCTTTCATACATCTGTCTCATCAATCGTTACATTGATGCTTTCCACGATTCTTTTGAGTCTTAGACTGAATCATTTATATGATTTTGTTTTTTTTAATACCCAACTAGTGTGCCCTTATCAACCTAGGAGTCAAATTTTCCAAGCCTTCCATATTCTCTTTTGATATAACATTTTCTTCCAAATACTCTGAAATGATTCACATTTTCCAGTCTTCCTTTCCATAACTCGTAGGGATTCTTATCATTGTTACTTCTGAGAATTCCTCTGTTCAGGATGTGAACTATTGTATGTACTGCTTGTGCCCAAAAGAGGTCACTCAACTTAGAATATTTAAACATGGTTATGGCGATTTCCTGCATTGTTTTGTTTTTCCTTTCGAGAACTCCATTTTGTTGAGGAGTCCTAGCTACTGAGAATTGTATTTTTACTCCATGTTCACCATAGAAATTCATGAATTATTTTGATGTAACCCCTCCTCCATTGTCTTATCTCAAACACTTGATTTTCAAATCCATCTCGGTTTCAACCATATCTTTGTATATCTTGAAGTGTTCAAATACTTCTGACTTCTTCCTAAAAAAGAAAACTGCAGCCATTCTTGTGTAGTCATCAATCAATAGCATAAAATATTGTTCACCATTTAATCCCTTTGTTCTTGTAGGTCCACATAGGTCAGTGTGTACAATCTCCAATGGTTTTTTCATGGAGTACTCTTTTGATTTGAACTTGGCCCTGGATTTTTTTCCTTGTAGACAATGCTCACATAGAGTGTTTGTTGGCTTTGAGATCTGAGACATCTCTTTCACTACTTCCATTCTACTGATTTTGACAAGGTTATCAAAATTATGTGACCCATTCTTCTGTGCTAGAGCCAATTTTATTTTTCTTTTCCTAAGCAACATCTTTCCCTTCCAATTTCATTCAACAAATATATGTTGTTTGGGGTTCTTCTAGTTGTAGCCACCAATTTTCCTGATCCTTCTTTCCTTATCTCACATTTTTCTAATTCAAACAAAAGTTTGTGTCCTTGATCACACATTTGACTTACACTTAGAAGATTATGCTTCATATCTTTGACTAGTAGAACATTTTTTGCCTTGGCATCTTTGCTTCCAATCTTGACTGTGCCTCTACCGATGATTTTGGTTGAGTTATCATTTCCAAACAAAATTGATCCATCGTGTTCCTTCTTCAAGGTCATAAACATGTTCTTGTCACCTATCACATGCTTCGAACAACCGCTGTCAACATACCATCCACTTTTCTTGTGTTGCAGTTGTAGAGAAAGTGAGCATTATTTAGTGTTGAATTGATCATATTTTCTTTTCCATGTGCTTTGGGGTTCTTGTTTGATATTCTGCGTTGGTTCCCTTGGAGGAATAATCAATCTACAATATTTGGCCAAGTGTCCAAATTTTTTGCACTTGTAGCATACTACTTCATTACTTAGTGAACCAAAATTGTTGTGATTTTTTTTTTGTGCTCCATGTGACTTTATAGGATAACTGTTGTTCGAATATCCTTCATATTTGTTTCTATTCTTGGCACAGGCTCTACAATTTGCAGCTTTTTGTCCAAAATTGTTACAAGAATAACATAAACCAAGAAAGATAGTTTGATACCTAGATGTAGGGGATATTCTAAATGGTGTTTCTCTTTTGAAGCCTTCTTCTTCTTGAGATGTTGTTGATTGTTGATGCTATGTTCTGAATATTCTAGGTGGTCAAGTTCCTTTGACGATTTCTGCATAACTGCTTTGTTCTGCTTCCTATTTTGTTGTCTTGGAGCTTGAACCTTTCTTAGTCTATATCTAGTTGTATCCTAGCCCAAACCTGTCATAGGATGGCCTTTGACTGTTGATGATCCCATCCAATATTTTGGTATTATTCTGTTGCATATATTTCTTCTGAACATATTTTCTTGAGGTGACTATTTCTGCTTCCAAGATTTCAATCATCTTCTCCTTATCTTCTAACTGATTTCTGAGTGTTTCATTAATCCTTATGTCTTCTTCTACCTAGATTTTTAACTTCGTTATTATCTTCTTGATTTATTCTGAGTTGGAATTTTGAGATCCTTCTTTCTTCTTTAGCTCTGCCTTGAGTGACTTGTTTTTATTTCTTTCTTTCCATGTCTCTTCTAAGGCACTGATTAATTCTGTTGTGAGATCGACTTCACCTTCTTCTTCAGAATATTTAGCATTTCTATGAAGAGTACTCTTTCTGAATCATTGTTACTATCATCATCCTCGTCTGATGAGAAGATGTCTTCCTTTGAGTAGAAGCTTTTCTTCAATAATTTCTTTTTGTTCCTTTTTTATTTTTATTTTTCTTCTTAGGATATTCTTCTTCATCGCTACCTTTATTCTTAGCATAAGGACATTTAGAAGAAAAATGACCAATACCATCACAATTAAAACATTTAAATGGAAATATACCTGTGTACCTGTCGGTTCCTCTTTTTAAATTCCTTACAAAGTTTTCCACTTCTTCATCTTCCTTTGAATCATCGTTGTAACTACAATTTGGTTTTGAATTTTGCTTCTTTTTCTTCTTTGTCTTCTTGGATTTCTATAGGATTAATCAGTAAATGCGTACATAAACAAATCTTCCTAGATCCACCTAGATCTAGAACAAAACATAACAGAATATGATGCTTTCCCAAATCTCTAACTATTGAGTTTACTAGTTAACAAGAGATAGACAGCATACTATTTAAATGTCATTTCCTCTTTCCATTGTCATCCTAGCTCCACACCGGTGCTCTTGTGATATTTAATATGCAAGGGAACACAAGCCAACCAAAGTGAAAGCAATACAATGAACTCAAAAAGAACCTATGTATGTGATCAAGGATTCATACAATAAAACAAGACTAGTTTTATGGGAAAGAAACAAATTGATGTATCATTTAAAATGAAAGTGGATATTGCAACCAAAGCCTTGACGTCACAAGGTCCCCTTTTGATGACCCTTTTCTCCAACACACACACTTTCTCCAACCTTGAATGAAGAAGATCCACAATGACTTGATGAACTGAAATGAAGCTCTCAAGTATGAGCTGAAGTAGAATTCCTCATCCAGTTCTTAGCCTATTCAACCTAAGACTTTTCCATGAGAGATCCCTCTTTATATAATGTGAAAGAGAGATGGTTGAGGACATTAGGATGATCCCACCAAATCAAATAGGTGAGTGATATCCAAACAGTTCGGAGACCACTTCATATTCTAGAAGATCCCCTTCTAGAACATTCGTGAAACTTGACCTTTTCTTAGCTTTTGACATCATCACACCTTAGGTATAGTGCAGCTTGCAGAGACATCACAACCTAGATTTAGAGTAGGGGGCGACGATCAGGTATCATCACACCCTATGTATAGTTCATCCTACAACGACCTTCCTTAATAGGGTTTTTGAGAAGATAAAGCCAGTCACTTTCCTCATGGAGAAAGACTCTTTTTATCTTTTCATGGGAACATGAACACATATTATCAGTGAATCATTAGGGTGACCAAAATAATGTGTAACAAAATTCCCCCCAAAGTATGAAGCTAGAACTCGTCACAGCTGAAATACTTTGTAGAATGTGTGTGTCGAAAAAAAGGAGCGCACCGATTGGGAACCTGCAAACAATCAAACCTCTGCATAATAATATACCATTGTCTGAGGCAGGCATTCCCATACTCAGTTTACAAAATGTCAAGTGGGTCATGGCCACTAAATATACACTGTGGATCCATGTCATTATGAATCAACATAGCCACACAGAATACACTATGGATCTATGCTCTAAAGAATTCAAATTCAGACATAGCCACGAGACATACAAAGTGGATCTATGTGTCAATACAAATCATGAATACTTTGTCCCAACCTGGACCAAAATGATAAGATCCAGGGTCTTCATTTTTGTCGTCTCTAAGTACAAATATAACCATGTGATTACAGGTTTTGAAGTTGAACATGGTAGAAACCACTTGATTACCGATCATTAATGAAGACCATTAACAAGTGCGAGGGAGATCACCATTGATGTCAATGACTCCCAAGGTACCCTAGTACAATCCAACAAATGTGAATAAATGAGTTGAGGTCGAACACTCAATGGGATCTCCCAATCAGGGGTCAATGATGTAAACCCATTGTTGAAAGAAAAGAGACCTGCCATTGAGGCATGTAGGCTCTAAGGTACTAAATGATTTCTAAGTCTCTTTCCTAGATAATGAGTTGAAGTCGATAGGAAGAGACTCATCACAGGAGGGCCTTGATGTATCCCCCATCAATGACATGAAATAAGTAACATATTTGAAGTAGATCAGAGTATGAAGTGATTCAAAATTGAGACAGGGGAGGCCGACATGGTAGAATATTATAACTGCAGATGGTCGACTCGATAGAAGGCTTGTTTTGGTTGGACTTGTCTTGAACATATGAATGACACGACAATGGTCTTGGCAGCATTGACTAAAGGAGGACCCAACATATGGACATGCAGATGGTCAAAT
This sequence comes from Picea glauca, assembly GCA_000966675.3. NCBI lineage: Eukaryota > Viridiplantae > Streptophyta > Pinopsida > Pinales > Pinaceae > Picea > Picea glauca. Next base: position 158,349 of record JZKD02S0888868.1, on the reverse strand, counting down.
GAGAGACAAATGGACTTCCCAACCTGGATACAATGATGAAGGGGGTTGTCATGTTCAAGAGCGACTATTACTGCCACTAACAAAAATACAGAGACACATTTCTTTCCCAATTTTCCCCCACTATTTCTGGAGAGTACCTCTTTATTTTTACGCAAGCTTGAGGAGGATAACATATGCTTGTTGATGTAAGAACATTCTTCGGACGAGTCCCTCAGAGTATATTTAACAAACCCTAAGAAGGAGTGGTTCGATTCCATATGGGCCTTTCGATGTTTGTTTAATGAGTGCAAAGAGAGAAAACTCAGGGGTTTTCAATTTTAGAGAGTCTAAAAAACACTTAAAGAGAACTCCATAAGTTCATTTTTCGTAAATTAATCTGATGAGACCAAAAAAGTGATGACCCACCGCTCATCAAATGTTTTATTCAAATACTTTTACAAGCGTGAAAAGAACAAGGTCGCTCAGAAATCTTTTCATTTTTATGGAGCGTGAAAAGAGCTTAAAGAATACTCCATAGGCTTCTTTTTTCGTGTCACCATTACGAGTTCAAAAAAATGACAAAAGACTACTCGATTACATTCTCATAGTTTCACGAGCGTGAGAAAGAATCAAGACTTGCTCGGAGTTCTTCCTAAAAAACCGTAAAAGGATATGTGACAAATGTACAAAAACAAACCAAAAAGAGGATCCTTGTTTCAACGTTTCACTCCTATACTTTTTATCTGTAAAAATCAACCACTTGTAAAGTTGTTAGGACTTTTAGGATTTGGATGAAATATATAAAATAATATAATATTCAACTGAATAGCAATAAAATCAATAAAATGAGTAAAAACTCACATTTCACTATTTCATTTGTAATTTCACCCAAAACTTTGCTCCAAACCCTCTTTTTACCTCGATTTTACACTACGGATTGCGAAGTGCATGGATGATCATTCGACGAATCGTCTCCACAGAAAAGGTAATCTTCATTTCTTTTATCTTTCCATGGATTAAAATTTGTTTTTCATTGGTTAAAAATAGACTTTTGGGTTAATGTTTTGGGGGTACCCATGCACAGAGGTCGTCGCAGGTGCCCTGTATCGGGCCCTGCGACGATCTAGGATCGTCGCAGGTGGCTCTATAGCCAGGCTGTGATGACACCGCACTGTACAAATTCCCAAGCCTGTGACGTACGTAGCCCCAAAAGTTTTTAAAGATGAATTTGCCAATAAAAATTCTCTAGGGAAGAAAATTACAATGCTAATCTCCTTTTATTGTTCCTTGGCAGGTCTTCCATGGTCAAAATGTTGGAATGACATGAAAGAGAACACGAGGACAAATATTACTTTGTCAGGAATGACCCGAGAATGGTGATGGCCCTCTGGCAATGTGGATTGTTGAAATTTTTTAAGATCCAGGGTATTAGGGCTCAACTAAGACTGCTTGAGTACCTAGTTCACATGTGGGCTATGAAAAAGCAGGTGTTTCATGTGGGTTCTCACACTCTTATCATAGATATCGAAGATATTTACTTCTTGAAAGGATTGTCTCACTGTGGATCCCGAGTAACACTTATAGGTAGCAGAGGTGGCAGAGAGTCTATGAACCACTACATCAGTGAACATTGTGTGTCAGGTACCCAAAAACATAGCGGTAAAGTCGCTATTAGATATGTCTGAGGCTTGCCTCTACATACCATCCTCTATACCATCACACGCATGGCAGGGAGTGCAACTCCCCATATGGCTCTTCAGAGCTATTTTCAGTATGCGTTGGAGTGTATGGAGCCCCAAGTCTTCAACTGGTGTGAAGGGGTTCTCAAAAGTATGAAAACAAAACTGACCAAGTGCAGGAGTGGTGGATTGAAACTACTTTTCTGGGAATGACCCAGGAACGGTAAATTCCCTCTGGTAGTGTGGACTATTAAAATTCTTTAAGATCTAGGGCATGAGGGACCAGCTGAGGTTACTCAAATACCTAGTTCACATGTGGGATGTGAACGAACAGGCGTTCTGTGTAGGTGCTCACATTCTTACGATAGATATCGAGGATATCTACTTCTTGACTGGGATATCTCGCCATGGGTCCCGACTTACGCTTACATGTAGCAGGGGAGGTGGCGAGCCTGTGAGCCACTATATCAGTGCACATTGTGTGCCAGGTACTCAGAAGCATAGCGGTAAAGTCTCTATAAGAGACATCTGAGACTTGCCTCTATGGACCATCCTCTACATCATCACATGCTTGGCAGGGAGTGAAACTCCCCATATGTATCTTCAGAGATATTTCTAGTATGTGTTGGAATGTATGGAGCCCCGAGTTTTCTACTGGTGTGACGGGGTTCTCAGAAGCATGAAAAAACAGTTGACCAAGTGCAGGACTGGTGAGTTGAAATAGTTTGGATACGGTTTGATTTTGGTGTCCTTTCTGGAGAGGGTCCCATATTTACACTTGCAGGTAGAGTGGGGTATACTTGCCCCACAGGATCCAAGAATGAAGAGGTGGGTCGTGTTGGGTATCTATTATATTCTTTTCACGAGTAGTAGTGTCACACCTACCTCAGGAAATGCATCATGTATTTAGGTGGTTTTTTCGGCACATGGTTTTTGCCGATGGTTTTCTATTTCCGATTAAGGAATTAGGGTTTTGGACTAATCCAGGTCATTGGGTTAGGGTTTTGGATGTCGTTGGATCCTATATGTATATTGCATTGTAAACAATGTAACACAATGAATGAATATAATATATGTTGGTTTTCCCGGTTTGGGTTTCCAGGGGAAAAATCTTTGTGTAATGTTTGTATTTGCCATTGTATCTTTTCTGTTCTTTTTTGTTCTTTTTTTAATATATTTTTACTGCAGACATTGTAAAAGGTTAGAATTTACATTTGGTATCATATCTTTATTGGCTTCAGGGGGATGCCTTTATGGTCAAGGGTTTGGCTCAGGACTGTGATAAGCCTTGTTACAGTGGGAGATCTGAGGGTATTGTTTTTTAGGTGAAAAGAAATGGCAAGCAATTCGAAGATGGAGATAGAGAAGTTTAATGGGAAAAGCTTTGAGTTGTGGAAGCTCAAGATGGAAGATATTTTGGTGGACAGAGATCAGTGGATCGCGGTATATCCAGGTACTGCACCTACAGGAATGTCTGCAGATGACTGGAAAAAGATGGATCGGAAAGCAAAGAGAACAATCCCATTGTGTCTCTCTGATTCAGTATTACTGAATGTGTCAAAGGAAGCTACATCCAAGGATTTATGGGAAAAGTTGGGGAAGTTGTATCAATCTAAGTCCCTGGTAAATAAACTATTCCTGAGAAAGAAGCTGTATAACTTGAGGATGAGAGATGGAGACTCGGTGGCAGAGAATTTGAACGCCTTCAATATTGTGGTAAGTCAGTTAGTATCTGTTGAGATTAAAATTTCAAATGAAGATAAATGTATCAGTTTGTTGTGTTCTTTACCAGACTCATGGTATAGTCTGGTTGTGGCCATAGGTAGTAATACAAATTCTTTTAATTTTGAAGAAGTGGTCTCATCCTTGTTGTTGGAGGAGATGAGATGAAACAATATGGAAGGCCATAGCACAAACACATTATTTGCAAGAGGACATTCCCAGGAAAGAAATAGATCTAATTTATCAAGTGGGAGATCTAAGTCTAAGGGTAGATCTAAATCTCCTGGAAAGTTTGTAAGGGTATGTTGGAG
>JZKD02S0888868.1:129026-153024 GCA_000966675.3 Picea glauca | reverse complement strand
TTGGATGAGTAAAAGACAGGCTGTAGTGGCACTTTCAACTACAGAATCTGAATACATGGTAGCCACTCATGCAAGTAAGGAAGCAGTATGGTTACAAAGATTGTGTTCAGGTATTAGGTTGGTACAACAAGCTATAAGGATAGAGTGTGACAGTCAAAGTGCAATTTTTCTAGTGAAGAACCCTGCTTATCATTCAAAGACAAAGCACATTGATGTTCAATATCAATTTGTGAGAGATGTGATTGAAGAAAAGAAAGTATCACTGATGAAGGTGGACACTTTGAAGAATGTTGCAGACTCATTAACAAAATCTGTGAGCACTGAGAAGTTCTCTTGGTGTAGAGGATCCATGGGCATTGTTGCCCTGGATTTTTGACTATGTAACCCTATAACCCCCTGTATGCAAACAAAACAACAAGTGGGAGAATGTTGGGTATGTGTTATATTCTTTGTACGAGTAGTAGTGTCACACCTACCTTGGGAAACATGTCATGTATTTAGGTGGTTTTTTTGGCGCATGGTTTTTGCTAATGGTTTTCTATTTCCAGTTAAGGAATTAGGGTTTTGGACTAGTCCAAGTCATTGGGTTAGGGTTTTGGATGCCGCTAGCTCCTATATGTATATTGTATTGTAAACAATGTAACACAATGAATGAATATAATATATGTTGGTTTTCCCGGTTTGGGTTTCCATGGGAAAAATCGTTGTGTAATGTTTGCATTTGCCATTGTATCTTTTTTGTTCTTTTCTGAATATCTGTTTACAGTGGACATTGTACAAGGTTAGAATTTACAGGTCGACCTCATGGCACGGCATGCAATCGGTCCCATCGTTAGATATAACGATGTCCTCATCGACTGGTTGAGAACTCAAATGCTCATGGTCGACGACTATGCATATGTCGGGATAGAATTTTGTGGCGATCCAGACCTAGCTCTTCCAGACGGTTCCCAATGGGGGGACATAGGTAAGAAGTGCATTTTGTTTATATCATGTTTTTGTTATTTTTAAAGATATAAAAAAAAATTTATGTTGTTTATCCAATGACTAATCAAACGCTCTTTGATGATGCAGATGTGGGACCTTATTGTCCTCTAGGTTCATCCCCCATCCAGAGGGGAGGGAAGAGAGGTGACGTAGAAGGATTAGTTGTTGTTGAATTCGAGACTCTAGAAAAAAATCTAGAGGGACTCACAATGAACATCCCAGATCCCTCTATAGATGATATCTCGAGGCATTACCAGCGCCACATAGTGGGTGTGTCTGCTTCCATCGGTCGACTGCTCCGTAGAGTAGCACGGGCAGTCGCATGTTATATCTAGCATCATCCTTGATGCGCTATTGTATATGAATCCAAGTGCTTCACATTTTTTATATTTTGGTCTTTGGACAAAAACACTTTTTTAAACTTTTATTGTTATATATTCTACCAGCTTACTTTTTGTATATACAAAGTGTGATTGGATTTTATAAATGTCTCAAATGTCTGTCTAACACATAATTAGCCAAAGCATCTATTAATGTATTTAGACGTCTAAGAATGTGTTGATATTCAATGTAATCAAAATGACGCTCCAAGAGGCAAATTCGTAAATATACCCTTAACAACGTAGGACTTCGAATGGAGTAAACATTACTCAACTGTAGGACTCCTAACTGCAAATTGAGTAGTACAATAAGACGACGGATTCCAAGTGAAACAATGTCGGTCAATAATTCAATGACTGCACTGTATTTCGTAATATTGTTAGTTGCATGACCCAGGCAAACACCATGTAGACTAATCAATTCATCTGTAGGTTCATAGATTTCCCAAGTAGAAGATGCTAAGTTTTGAGTACTGCGACTAGCGCCATCATCGAAGCCAAGGTAGGGTAGTGAAGACACCGACATCTGAAAACCAATCACAATGCAAGGTAAGCAGCTAAAGGTTAAAACCAAACAACAAAAAAGCACACAAGAGTATGATACACTAAAATACAAACACTCATGCAAAAATGACTTAAGCATGGTACTTCTTCAAGTAAATCCCATTTCTAGGTTCACTCAAAGGAATTACATCATAATCAACCATCTCATAAGATCCCTTCTCCAACACTCGTTTGACAATATAAGGACCCCGCCACATGGGCTCGAATTTACTAGCCCCTAGAAAATCATGATCTTGCTCATAATTAAGATCTATATCACCTTCAAAAAAAAAACGTGGCTTGACATGCTTGTCATATTGGGATTTGACACATTTCTTTTGAGTTTCAATAACTAAGGCGACATCATGACAGGTTTCGTCTAGTTGCATCAAATACAAAAGATGTTCCTCTTTAGCAGAGGTGTTAGGGAGAATTTCAACGGCTAGTTTTAAAGATGGTATCTCACATTCAATCAGAAAAATTGCTTCGATACCATATACTAACTGGAAAGGTGTGAATCCTGTGGAAGACTTGATGGATGTCTGATAGGCCCATAATGCTAAGAACAACATCATGTGCGAATTTGTCTTATGAATTCCTATCATTCGTCGAAGAATAGTAATGAGAACCTTGTTGATTGATTCAACCTGGCCATTGACCTGTGGATAATAGGGGTTGAGTTTTCATGGAGAAGACCCAACTTTTCAGTAAGTTCGGACATCATAAAATTCTAAAAATGACTATCGTGATCAATAACGATGGCTTAAGGGACACCAAATCTAGTAATGATATGATTGAATATGAACAATGTTGCAGTTTTCCTGGTGTTATCAGATGTAGGCATCGCCTCGACCTATTTAGTGAAATGATCCATATCTACAATGATGTATCCATGCCCCCCATCCAAGTGAGGGTTACATGTCATGAAGTCAATGCCCCATTTTGCGAATGGACCAACAGAAACTACAGGGTGGAGAGGAGCAGGGTGAGATCGGATCTTGTTGTTATAAGTTTGAAAATCGTGTTATTTCTGGATAGCAGTAAAACAATCCTTAAACAATGAAGGCCAAAAATATCCATCTCGTAAGATATTTTGGGCAGTGGCATACCCAGACATATGACTGCCACATGCTCTGGAGTGACAGTCATTCAAAGCTTTCTCAGCTTCATCGTAGGTGAGACATCGTCGAAAAATGGAATCAATACCACGGTGGCAAAGGGTATCACTAAGGATGATGTATTGATGAGCTTGATACCGTATACGACAACGATATGTACTATAAAGATCAGGCCAGAAATTTTGAGTCTGGAGATAGATGATAATTTCTCCGTACTGTATGTCATCAGAATTGAACAGAAAGAGGGATTCGTCAGGTAAGGAATCCTCTGCCACATTTTCTGTCTTAGTAGAGGGAAGGTCACATATCAATTCGGCAAAAACCAAAGATTTCTTTGACTTAGCACGTTCAAATCCCAAGTCAAACTCTTGGAGAATAACTATCCATTTGGAGTATTTTCCCCCCAACAATTGTCGAGTAAGGATATGTTGCATGGGGTTGCAATTAGAAATGACGGTGGTTCTGAGTAATAAGATATAATGACGAAAATGTTGGACAGCTTGAACAGCTCCCAAGACCAGTTTCTCCACATGTAGGTATTTGGCTTCGGTAGTCGTGAGACTCCGACTCGAATAATATATCACATGTTCATCGTTTGAATCATCCTCTTGGACTAATACCATAACAATGGTAGAGTCAGAAGCAGCTAATTATAGGAAATAATATCGACTATAGTCAGGGGGAAACAACAGTGGTGTACAGGTTAAGGCGAGTTTCAAAGCCTCAAAACCTTTGTTTGCAATATCATCCCATACAAACTCATAACCTTTCTTGAGGATCTGAGTGAATCATTTTGTTAATTCGGCGTAATTGAGAATGAATCGACGTAAAAAAAATTCCTTCCCTTGCAAACTTTGGAGCCGGCGTAGCATAGAAGGAGGAGGTAGATTAATAATATCCTCCACCTTCAAAGGGTCTACCCGAATCCCATGTATAGACACAATGAAACCAAGACATCGGTCGGATTCCACACAAAAAACACATTTGTGTGGATTCAAACGTATGTGATAATAACGACAGTGTAGGAAAATGGCCCTTAAATGTGTCAGGTGATTTTGACAACGCATGGAATGCACCGGTAGATTGTCAATATAGGGTTGCACAATGTGCTTAATATCATGAAAAGCATAATACATAGTGCGTTGAAAGGTCGCCCCAACATTTTTGAGACCAAAGGGTAATTTTTGGTAGGCAAAGGTTCCCCAAGGGAACATAAAATCAGTCTTGTGTTGGTCCACGGGTAAAATATTAATTTGATTGTAGTCGGAGAAATCATCCATAAAGGAGAAGATTTCACTCCCAGCACAGTCGTCAACGATCTGGTCAACAAAAGGGGTGGGATAATTGTCCTTAGGACAAACTTTATTTGTGTCCCTATAATCTACACAAACATGGATCGTTCCTTGTTTCTTATTTACCAGAATAAGATCAGATACCCAGTCGGTCAAAGCTACAGAATAGATAAAGCCATCTTTAAAGTTTTTCAACTTCAAGCTTGATAGCAACAGCTTTACGTGGATGTACTGGGAGAATTCTATGTCAAATAGGTTTAGCATTCAGATATGTCTTAATCTCATGCACAACGATATCAGGATCAATTCCTGGAATTTCTTCATAACTCCAGGCAAAAACGTCACAAAATTCTTGAAAAGGGGCTTTATAGGTGTGGACCTCATTAGCAGAACATGAGGCACCGACATGAACATTTTCTACAACTCCGGGTTTAATTGATATGTCAAGAGGAACAATAAGTGAAATTTTACTCAAGTTCCCTTCATACAAAACATCATGTGTTGACTCGGGAATGGAAGAAATAACAACAATGGTCGACGGAGTCGAAACCCATTGGTAAATCTCTATGGTATCACATTCTAGGAAGAGGATAGAACGATGATTCCCATCGTCCCATGGAGTATCTTCCATAGACATGACTAACATGATCATCTCATCGGTAGGAAAGATCACTTGAAACGGATCCGGAGATGTATCACAGAGAGGAGGAGAGTGTGTTGTCGATTGAATAGCTTGATAAGCGGATTCAACTGGACTTAAAGGCATCTTGCCACCATAACGAAGAAAATCAATAGGGTTAGGTACTATCCACGGGTCATAATACTTAGGGGTTTCATGAACAGTGGTGCAGATCATATTAATTGAAGCGACAAAAGGAGGGGGAATATCGGGTGGTGGGATTGGAAATGTACCCATGAAAGTTGAATCTTTCAAAAGACCCATGCATACATTCTCATAACCAATAGGTGTCTTCGAGATAAAATGAGCGTTTCTAGTACAGGAATCAAAATTAAAAAAGGCCATTTGGTCGGAAGTAACAACCTTTCCTTGGTGTGGTAAACGTAACACACAGAAAAGGGTAGACACAACTGCACGCATGGAATCAATCTAGCTATGACCAAGTAGAAGGTTATAATCAAGAGGTGCATCAAAGAAATCAACCTCAACATTGACCAATTTTCCTTCCAACGTAATAGACAACGAAGGAAGAAAATCATAAGGCTTAAAACCTGTACCATTGAAAGCCTTAAGTGTATTATGTGATTCGGTGAGGGTGAGAGAGCCAATAGCTTTCCAACAAGTAACAGACATAACACAAGTCGAGGCTCCTTCATCAATAACGGTTCTACAGATATTCTTTTTTTCAACAACAACTTGGATCTGAAACGCTAACTGAGGAGGAAGCCTTGGAATGTGATCTTCCAAGTCAAATATTATCAAATTGGTATCCGTAGGATCAATTCCACCAATGGCTTTTAACAATGCCTTTTGTTGAGTAGGACAACTTTGAAGTACTTTGAGAGATGACATCATGGAGGGTGCTTTCGCAAGGTCTTCTACAATACTGTAGTTTTGGGCAGCACGTGCATGAGGATTAAATGCAGACTTTCGAACAATGCCCTAGGGAGGAGGACGAAAAACTGTATTGAGACCTAGTCGTTCAAGATGAAGAGGACCGTTTGGAGGTGAAGTTGGGGGAGAAGGTTTCACCAACGAAGGTGGTATATCATCAACTTTCTCTTTCGACGAAGAGTAATATTTGGCTCGAGTTGCGATTGTAGCTTCATTCTTTTTAGAGTCACCAGTACACATAAGGATGTAAGATGATGTAGAAGTAGAGGGTTGGTCATGAATGACTAGTTGGGCCTGCTGCTGATAAGGGAAAGGTTGTGAAAAAACAGCAGGTGTAGGAGGCTTCCCAGTCCCTTGGAGGAACTTAGTAACCTCAGCACGTCGTGGACAATCTTTCGTGTAATGATCGTCACCGCAAATAAGGCAAGGCTAACAAGGTTTATGTTTATCTTTCTCATCGACAGGTTGCATTTTGGACTTCTAATATTGTGGATTATTATTTTTTTCCTCCTTGTTCTTACCCTTCCCTTTCTTTTTATTTTGGTTTTTCCCGGTAGGTGTGGATTGAACCGAATTAACTTCAGCAGTCTTACCGGAGGAAGGATTAGAAGTAGGAGTATTTTGTACATTAAAATTATTAGATTTAGGATTGGTGTGACTGGCTTGTAGAGACTGAGTCTCATCATGGAAGGTGCCAATCACACCATCAGCAGCCTGAGAAGCTACTAGATGTTTTGGGGTAGGATTCATGGAAGGACGAGGAGCATCATGGATTAAGTCGTAGAGCATGCTTGTTTGTGAATAAACGAGATCTAGATACTGAGCATGACTAATCGCCTACTCTTCAGTGACAACACCACCCATGGAAACATCACAGGCTATAGGCCTGATGAATTATTTGGTAAACTACTCCGCCAATAGTTAATCAAGAAGTGGAACTTTGATTAATCGTCTTCTCCTCCTCCACTCATGGGTGTGATCGGAAATATGGGTGGAAGAAGATTGTTTAAAAGAACTCAAAATTTTGATTCTTGTCTCATAACAAATAGGCAACTGGTAGTGTGTTAGAAAATCCATGGCTAGGGTATTAAAGTCATTAAAGAATCCTCGTGGTAACTCAATGTACCATTTTGTTGCTGAACCCGTGAGATTTCGTTGGAAAAGTCGTAATCTTATGGAGTCATCCATCAATGAGTTGGACGAACACCACAGATGGAAAGTCATAACATGATTATTCGGGTCTTCTCATGCTCGACCATCAAATTTAGGAATATCGGACGGTAGTTTGGCCAGTATGACGGGCCAATAAGGAGAATGCAAAATAGGATCATTCAAAATCCTAGACAAAACCGATAAATCCAAAGTGGCTAGGAAAGGAAACTATCATTTTGCTTGAGGAAACTGGTAGTTCTTAGGGGGAAGCCCTGTAGGTATACCAGTAGGACCATAAGCGGTATGAAAATAATTAGACAATCCTAACATATTCGGTTATGGAGGATTTTGAGGCAGATAGCCCATAGGGTTGGGTTGATTAGGTATGTTCCCTTGGAAAGGAACATTAGATTGAAATTTTTGACCCCAAGTGGGATTCAAAGAACCTGGATACGGTTGACCGAGGTTAGGGGGTACAAAAGAATTAACTTGAGAATGTTTCCTCCCAGATTGTTGTAGATTTCCTTGGAAAGGAAGATTCTGAGGTTGAGATTGTAACACAAGTACACTTTGTCCATAAAATGGGTTATGGACTCCAACTTGAGGTTGCCCACCGATTTGAGTTTGTCCCCCAATCTGAAGTGGTCCCCAAAATTGCGGTTTCCCCCCAGCTTGAGGTTGACCTCCGACAGGAATCTGGAAACCAGAAGTGACAGAATGACTGGTGCCTCCAACTAGATTGGAGCCACTAGGGCCAAGATGATGAGATCCTCCTAACAAAGGTGGAGGAGGGATGTAAGGCCCTCCAAAGATAACCTGGGCAGGTGTAGGAACAAACTAAGTTGTAGCATTTTACCCAGGAGGAACAAAAATTCCAGACCCTCCAGATGGATTCTAGGTAGGGATAGCAATGGAAGTATTCAAAGCTTTTTACCCAGGGGGAAGTGAAGGATTTGGTCTAAGCAGGAGTGGTGTTCCAATGGGAGCTTGGGTGATAACCACATTTCCAGTAGGAACCATGGTAGCATGTGGGACCATAATAGAATGGACCATCTCGAGAGGAAAAATTGAGTGAGAACCAACCAACAATTGGTCTGAAATAATGGTGACACTACTAGTAGTACCAGTAAAATGGTCTAAAAGTATTGTATATGTAACAGACGTTTCAGGAAATTACGATGCCATAGGTTGATCAGGACTCACTCCTAGGTTTCCGTAAATATCACGTGTTGTCAAAGGGACAGAGCTAGGATTAAAAGTTCTGGCAGTGTGAGTCAGGGTCCTAAATGATTCACTTTGAAAAAGTGGATCGTCTACTCCAGATCCTACGTTAGGTCCAGTAGGTACTTCAAAAATTTTGTTGACAATGAGTTCTCCTGATGAGTTCATCCGGAGCATACATGGATTTCATACAACACTCAATAACAGATTGACAGGGAGTCTGAATGCCTCTAAAGAATACAAAACTATTCTGAATCCCTCCAAGGAGTGTGTGCTTCCAACCTCGGAAGCTACTTCGTTATTGACCACTCCCTCAGGAGAGCCTTCTGGTGAGTTAGGAAGCAAAGGGAGATAACCTTTCGGATATTCCGGGGGTAACCCTTGCATCCTACATGAACGGTGAAGGTCGTTGTTGGCTGACCCAAGTAAAGAATGAAAAAAAATCTATGGCCAACTAGAGAAACAAACAACACTCACTAATAAAATCTAGGAATCAAACCAAGCAAACAAACCTTCTTATGTTGAATTCACTAGTTTGTGATGAAATCCAATGTCGTGAAATCAAGACAATAAGGGGCTGGGATAAAGTGGGTGGAAAAGTTATGTTGATGACCTGCTTAACAGAATTACACCCTGGTGCAAGCTCCCACACATAATCGTGGGTATACCCTCCAAGGATCCCGAGTGATTTTGGCCAACGTCGATCCCAGGTACCATGAAGACTTTCCCCTCCATAGTCACCTTGTGTAAATACCCTAAAGAGATAGGCCATTAAGGTTACCAACTACAACAGTGATGCCTGGTGAAACAGTCGACAGTCTGATCCACGCGCAAAGGCATGGTATCTAACCAAAAATCAACTCGAGAAGCTCCCACACATAATCGTGGGTCTAATTCCAAGTGACCCCCAATAATACATGCAATCTCTACACAAAGACCAACAAAGCAGGGTGAGTAACTCTGCGAGTCCTAATGCAACCTTGTGATTGACCCTTGTGTTAGAAGGTCTTCCCAAGACAAAATGTAGCAATTGGATTTGAACTCTCCCTATCACAAGATACTATTGTGTGTTTTGATTCTTTGGAGAGTGTTCCTTACAACCTATTCCAAAGCGTTATCCTAGCTAATGTTGGTGAAAACAATCCCTAGAAAATAAAATTTGCTAATAAATTTTAAATTTACGTTGTATTTTAGAGGTTGTTGTTTACTCAAAAGGGAGATGAAAATGAAACTGATGATGTTGTGACCTTGACCCAATAAAATGAAAAAAGAGATGAATGTGCAATCTTTCAATTCAATGAACTCTAATTACAGTAGGGAGAAGGTATTCTTTTGAAGTACAAAAAACTACGAATTGCAATTTCTTAATTTAGAATGAACACAATTCCAAATAATCATGAACTACAAAATTTTATGATTCTTCTCTTTAACAAATATTTTGAATGTAAAAAATTTCTTATGAAAGATTACTAAAAAGAATAAATGAATTCAGTTCTTCCTTTTCAAAACAAAATCAGAGATGTAATGATGAAAGGAAATGTAATCCAAGAAAATCAAGACATTCTCTACACAATTCCCAAACCAAACTTGTAATGTAGACAAAAATGAAAAAAAAAAAAAAAAAATCCTTTTGTCAAATGTGAAAAAAGAAGTGTTTTGTAATCAAAAAACAATCTAGAAAGTAAAATCAATCCAAAAATTCACACAAACTAGAAACCCTTTGTCGAACAAGCACTCAGATCAAGATGCAGAGATTATATCTTTGTGACAAAGATCAAAAGCAAAAAAATTGCAAAATTATGAAGAAAGACTTTCAATCACTGAAAACCAATCATAAGCAAGCTTTAAACTCATGAATCAATCAAACACTGGCATCAGAAATCCACCCCAGGCAACTAAGACAAATCTGGGTGAAAAAGACAAATTTACTCACTCCAACAAATCCTACAGGAGTCGTCGCAAGCTAGGTGTGGGACACAGTGCGACGAGCTAAGGTCGTCGTAGGCTACCAACAGAGCACATTTGACGTCGTCGCACTGGATTGGACAAGCAAGGTGCGATGTCTGAGGGTCATCGCAGGCTGCCAATTTGGTACAGTGCGACAATCTCTATACATGAGGGAAAAAATGGAAGAAAGACAAAAAATCTAATTGAAATTTCAGACCCAGGGAGTCCAGATGGATCACCCACAGACTTAGAGAATGACTTTAATCAGAGGAAGGTGGTCTAAAGGAAAATGGGAAGAAAAAAATCAAAAGGAAGTTGTTTAATCCCCAATACAGTCGCCAATTTTTCTATAGGATTAATCGGTAAATGCGAACATAAACAAATCTCCCTAGATCCACCTAGATCTAGAACAAAATAGAACAAAATAGAACAAAATATGATGCTTTCCCTGAGCTCTACCTATTGAGTTTACTAGCTAACAAGAGATAGACAACATACCATTTAAATGTCGTTTCCTCTTTCTATTGCCATCCTAGCTCCACTCCGGTGCTCCTGTGATATTGAATCTGCAAGGGAACACAAGCCAACCAAAGTGAAATCAATACAATGAACTCAACAAGAACCTATGTATGTGATCAAGGAATCAAACAATAAAACAAGACTAGTTTTATGGGAAAGAAACATATTGTTGTATCATATTAAAATGAAAGTGGAGATTACAACCAAATCCTTGATGTCGCAAGGTCCCCTTTCGATGACCCTTTTCTCCAACACACACACTTGCTCCAACCTTGAATGTAGAAGATCCACAATGAATTGATGAACTGAAATGAAGCTCTCAAGTATGAGTTGAAGTAGAATTCCTCATCCAAAATTGTTCGGAGGCCACCTCATCTTCTAGAAGATCCCCTTCTAGAACATTCATGAAACTTGACCTTTTCTTATCTTTTGACATCGTCTCACCCTAGGTATAGTGCAGCCTGCAGAGACGTTGTAGCCTAGCTTTAGAGAAGGGGGCTACGAGCAGGCATCGTCACACCCTATGTATAGTGCATTCTACGACGACCTTCCTTAATAGGGTTTTTGAGAAGAGAAAGCGAGTCACTTTCCTCATGGAGAAAGACTCTTTTTATCTTTTCATGGGAACATGAACACATGTTATCAGTGGATCACCGGGGTGACCAAAATAATGTGTAACATGGATGCTTTTAACATTGCTTCCTTCGTGACTAGGTTCTCTTGTTCTATCATCATTTCATAAATTGTGAATATTCCATGTAGCTCGTCCATGCTCAAACTATCAAGATATGTTCTTTCTTCCAGGGTTGATATCTTAGGATCAAATCTCATAGGTAGAGATCTTAAAACCTTTTGAACGACCATTGATTCATCAACTTCTTCTCCCAATCCTCTAATAGTGTTCA
Source organism: Picea glauca (assembly GCA_000966675.3). NCBI lineage: Eukaryota > Viridiplantae > Streptophyta > Pinopsida > Pinales > Pinaceae > Picea > Picea glauca. The sequence goes on along the minus strand of JZKD02S0888868.1, from coordinate 141,387 downwards.
CTATTTCATCAACTCGTAGAAATTAGGCTGCAATGTCTTCATCTTCCTTCATCTTCAATTGCTCAAACTTATCTCTAAGGGTTTGAAGCTTATCTCCCTTAACTTTGGTATCTCCTTCGTAAATATTTTGAAGTTTATCCCAAATATCCTTTGCGGTCTTGCAATGCATAAATTTGACAAATATTGAATCATCCAAACTGCTTAGAATGGTGCCTTTAGCATTTGAGTTATTTTCGCTGATTTTCTTTCCATATTTTTTAGTTGGGGGAGTGGCTAGCGTTGCATATTCATCTACTACTAACTATCAAACATCAAATCCCTGTGCCTGTAAAAAATTTTGCATCCTTTTATTCCAAAACACATAGTTCTGACCATCAAACCTTGGTGCTCCAATCTTAACGTATTCCATGATATCCTTCAAGTGGTTAAACTATTTCTTGAAGGATCTGCTCTGATACCAATTGTTGGAATACTGAGAAGAGGGGGTTGAATCAATATGAACACTTTATTATCACTTTTAACCATAATATGCAATCATTAACTTCATCAACGATATACCATCAATATATCATGAGAAATACAAATCAACAGAGCATAATAGACATCCACAAAAACACAACACACCTGAATTTACATGGAAACCCAAATGGAAGAAAACCACAAAATTATTTTCTTATATATCAAAAGAATACATTCATTGGAAGCACCAATTTCCCAATTCTCCAACTACAACTAGAAGGAGGATATGACCCCCTATTTACAGGTTCCAACCTGAAGGAAGCTACAACTCCCTGAATTCTCTGGCTCCAACCATAAGGACTCTACAACCCCCTGATTCTCAGGCTCCAACCTGAAGGATGCTCCAACTCCCTGTGTTCTCTACAACCAACCGGAAGGAGGATAAAACCCCCTTTCATTTCCCTATCTTATCTCCCCGAAATATAAATGTAGACCAAACTATCACTACCACTTATACTGCCACTACCTCTGATAATCAACCTGTAATAAACCTGTCATCCAATCTGTCACAGTCTCATCAACATGTAACATGTCACTGTCACATCAATCTGTAACTGAGCATGAACTTGTAACCTGTCACTTTCCTTGTCATTTTATATGTCATTGATATATCAACCATATCTACTCATATAGACCATATCAACATCAAGTATCCAAACCATGTACCACAATGTACCTCAAACATGCATCATACTATATACCATAAGATATGCCTCAAATATATACCAATATCACAAAGATGTTCTTCTAACAATGAACCATAACAACCATATACAATGTACCAAGGATATGTCTCAAGCATGTATCAATGACACCAAAACATGGACCTCAACCATACGAAACCATAAACCAAAAAGGGCCTCCAAAACATGCCTCAAGCATGTGCCATATCGTCCATGATAAACACACATAAACAACATACCTATGATCATGTAGACACTCTGATGTATCATATAACAACTAAGTAAACCAACTTGAGCATCAACAATCTAGTACAAGCATCTCTTCACACTCTTTCACAAGATTTTCACATATCCGTGACTTCCTTCACTACTACTTGTGGATATCTGCGCTTTTCTCCATTGTATCACGCATACATTTGCGTCCTTCTGACCTAGAACCCATGGATACCTCAGAAACTAGGGTTAATCACATTTTCTGCAACTCCAAGACTTTCACCTTCGACCTTCCATCGCAACTTTAGACTTGCTACCTCAGACTCAACCTCAAATTCACCAATAGACCAAAATTTCTTCACAAGATAGATAATCAATAGAGACATGTGTGAATTTTCCTTATGAAGGACTCCTTTTGGGGTATTTATAATTTTCTAAGTAACTTATTACCTTACTTTAGGGGTTTCTTGTTACAACCACTCGACCCTTTCATTAATTGTCTTGTAACCAACTAAGGGCTTCGTAACCCATCTTTGGGGCTTCCAACTTTATGACCTCATAACTCCTCAATCGTGAGGAACCACGTGGCATACTGCCTGTCACCGGAAACGAAACGACAATGACTATCCATTTATGACTGTGTTACTTGCATTTACACTGTCATTCATGTCCTTATTCCTCAAACAACTTTGAGATTCATGACCACACCTTTGGAGATTCTTGTAGACTTCTTCAAAGTGTCTTCCCGTGAGGGCCATGCTTAGAGCTACACCATAAGGGGACCACTTTGGATACTTATCCAAATACACCCATCACTTTTGTTGACATCAATGACAACCACTGCTTGTTGACATCAATGACAACCAACTGTCCAACATAATTTATCTGCAATTGGATTACATCCAACTCCATATCAAAGCATTGGATCAAAAAGTCACCCTTATGGTAGAGAAGGCAACAAGATTTGGCTTCAACAGCCTAAGTAATCGAATTCCACAGGTTATGGAGGACAATGTCCCCTCTCCTCCAGTCTAATTTCTTATGATTTGTTACTTAGTTTTATATGCTTATCACATATCCTATATATAGGATGAACAACACCAGATAGACTCTAGAACAATGGGTGATAGGTCTTATCATTTTTATGGATATTATTCAGTTTCAAAAGACATAATATATTTTGATATTCTTAAGGCAGTAAGCCTCGAGAAACAATTGTTATGTTGTTGATCTAGTTTCCCATGTGACAAGCCAACAACAAGACACATGTATTTTTGCCAACATTAATATAATATAGACTAAATAACTTAAAAAAAAAAGAATTTTATTATTATTTTATAATGTAATAACTAAGTTAAACACAATTTAAATCACCATGTAAAACCCATAGTTTCCATAAGTAACCTCCATTACTTTTATTTTGAATTTGTATAATGACTTGATTTCATATAAGTCTTTGAATTTTAGTAAGCATATATGGCTACAAATGATGTTACTACTTGTGCTAAGTTGTAAGTCTTAGAGGAATCATTAAGATACATACAATTGTTGAACGTGATAAGGATAGAGAATATTATATGAAAAAATGGCTAAGTTAGATAAGTAAAAAAAAATATTATATATTTGGGAAAAATGTTAAGTATAATATTATATGATTCAAAATATGTATTAATTAAAATTTTCAATTTCAAGTTCTTAGACCTTAAAATTTTACTTTATTTAAAGTTCTAAGACCTTAAAATTTTATTTGATTTATTTAAATAAATTACTTACAAGACTCGACAAAAAGGATCATGATGCTTATTAAAAAATTATGGTGCCTATTAAAGTGGCATATACGGATTGTCATGTCTAATTGAAGGCATTACCTATTTGAATTTTAAAATGGTCACAAGACTGCAACAAAATAGTATATTCATAAAGGATATATGATATAACATCGTAGAACTTTCGAAAAGTAAAAATCCATGGTTATAGAGGAAAATTATTTTATTTTGTCATCTCAATCAACATGGTTACCTGGAAAACTTAGGTTTAATTTAAAGAGTAATCAACTAAATGCTCACTTCTCACTTATTTGCAGTTTAATAATACACTTCTTAACTAGCTATTAATCTTAAAATAGTTGGATGCTCCACATTAAGCTTATTTAAATTTCGGATCCATCAATGTATGCTAAGATCGATATAGGTCAACTAAAGTGAGTTGACCTTATCTTCATGACTCCAATACTTATTTTATAATTACAATGCTTGTTTTTTTAATGGATCCAAAGCTAATTTTTTAATTTATAGAGTTAATTTATCTTGAATTATTAATTATTATAAGTGGACAAATAGTTATGCACCAACATCCCCTGATAGGGTTAAATTCAAGTTGAGGAGAAGGAAGGAGGAATTACATGTTATCTCTTGGTAATGAAAATTCCCTTCACCCCTAGAAAAGATTGGATATGAAGGAATTTGGTTCCAGTGAGTGACTAAGTAAAAATATTCATGACCTAATATTTAGAATGGAAAATTTGTAAGTCAAGAACCTAATTATGAATGAGTTTCCATATATAGTGCATATAGACCTCAATGTGTTTGGTGTGCTGGGGTTCAACTATATTGTAGGAAATACCAAATGGCACTTTGATTGTTGCAACAAAGAGTAGTAGGTGAATCCTAGGAAAAACCAAACTTTGTGAACAATTGTCGAATCCAAAAAGATTCTTGGATGACATTAACAACTCCATGATATTAAGAGTAGACTTCCAATCATCAATTTCACTTGCCCAATTTGAGTCTATAAAATCACTAAGGAAGAAGAGCCACCTGCAAGGTGAATCCATGAACATGTGTTACACTTTCTGGAAAGACAAACATGTGAAAATAATATATGCAAACCCTTGACCAAAGTAATTATTGAGTGTTACATCAAGCTTTTAAGATATTGATTGAGTGTTTAAATAAGCCCTTAAAAAAGGGTTTTTCGGATCCAACAAACTTGTAATCGAGGTCTTGATGAGGGTTAATTAAACCTGCAATTGAGGTCTATACGTCGATGGAGCATTAGAACCTCATTCAAGGTAAAAAGCTCAATCAAGGTCCTATATTTTTATAGAAAACGTTAGACAAGGAATGAAGGCCTAATTTCATTTGGATAGTTACAAAACCTTGATTTAGCATTTTAGACCACTACTTAATCTAGCCTTTGCTCCAACCATGTTTGTAGCTTGATCCAATGTCTACTCCAACCATGTCCACTACATGATGGCATATACACCGAGAGTTAGGTGGATTCTTCTTTTTTTTAAATAAATTGAAAAAAATATATAATCGGATTTATTTATTTTATTTAAATTTTATCAATCGTTGCAATTATGTTACTAGAATTTTACTTTTTTCGTTTAAATTTTATCAAACAACAATATTTGTTTTGCCAGTTTTATTTCTAACCATAAACTGACAAGTAGAAATGATGCCAAAGTTTTCTCAATCCTCCAAGAAAGCACAAAGGATTGAAAATTATAAGTTGATAAATGTTCGAAAATAAAACCAATAATGTAAACATCGCTTTTTTTTTTCAATTTCTTAAATTCAAATTAATCAAGTAGTTGTGTGTACACTATCATTTTTATTTTCAACTGTGTATGAGCAAGCATAAATGTTGTCATATTTTTTTAATTCTCTAGTAACACATAGAGGATTGAAAATTGTTCCTTGATACATGGTTGAAAATAAAACTAGCAACATAAATGTTGCAGGTTTTGTTTTTCAATTTGTTTAATTGGAAAAAATTAACTAGTAGCATAAACACTACTAGTTTATTTCCAACTATGTATAGTAACAAGCAAAAATGCTACAAGATTTTTTCAATCCTCTAGTAATGCACAAAGGATTGAAAAGTATTGTCTGATACATGGTTGAGAACTATCATGGCCAAACACTCTAACACATGTGTTACTGAGAAGAGACAAAATCAAAGTGAAAGTAGACCACCCCATGGATGATTTTAGGGGCTAAATTTCGCTCATGGGCTAATTTTCCATGGTTTTTCCAAAAAAAAGATTTGCTATTCTAAAAATGATTCGCCCAAATTCTATATGATAAAATTATTTTACCTTAAAAAAAGCCAAAATTTTATACAAACTATATAAAATCCTTATAAATTTTAATATTTTTACAAAAATATCGTCAAACATTTTATAGTTGGCATTTGAAGGATTAGTAAGATTCACCAAGATTTCTACATTTTAAAATAAATTTTCATCCTTAAAATCATCCCTGGTCACCACCCCACAAGTTACCATTAGTCAAAATTCAAGACAATCCGATTATCAACTCATTTACCACCATTGCCCATATGAAATGACACTTCCATCAACAAAGAAATCATAGCTAGAATACATTGTATGCATTCAAGCAACACACTGACCTCATAAACTAATTGCAATGCAAATTGAATAAGAGACTACAAAACACAATCCCTTTTAGGGAGCCAAAATGAGCATTGAACCACCCAAATTGAATGGAAAAAGGTTGGCATATAAGTGCCTCCCAAATAAGCATGGAAAATTGTTGATATTAAATTTTGCTAAGTATTTTATAATTCTCTCTTTTGTACATATCATTTCCCACACTTGGAAAAATTTTGATTTCTCGTGGGTTCATAAGCCTTCTCTTCAAGTTTCGTGTCATTCAAAATGCACCTTCCCTCTCCGTTGTATCCATTTTGCACAAACACTTAGTCATTTCTTGAGTTTTTCCTGAAATGACGGGTTTGCAAGTTGATCATGCATTTTCATCCGAGTTCAAAGCTCCACCATCATCAAAATGCACTCCAAAGTTCCATGATCCTCATATCGCACCATTCTTAGAATTTTTCAAGTGTTGTTACGACAGGTTTGAATTAATCATTCATTTCGTGTCTAAGCCTTCATCCATCTGCTTCACGATACTTAACCATTTCTTAATATTTCATTATTCTCTCTTAGCATTTCAATACATAGTCGATTCAATTTTCTACCACGAAGGCAGAGATCGTATCACAAGTTTTAAAAATATTTTTTTCTTTCATCCGCCTGCTTTGCAACACTTAGCCATATTTTGAGATATTACCATGGGATCAAACTTACTCCACTCCTTTCCTTTCTATATGTTTCTCCACCACTTTGTTTCTCTACGATGAATCTTGTCACATTCCCCAAGTAATATTAAAAGAAAAATTTATTGAAGACAACAAATGGTTAATCACCAAAGGAGCATTATTAATTGCAATTTCCTCGAGACTAATTCCCAATAAATACAAATTAAATTCTCCTTAAGTGTTCTTTCAAAAAAAGAGTTACAAGGTTTATTATGTAAAAATAATTACTTTGGAATTAATGATCAGAAAGACTGTGGATAATTCACCAACTCTAAAGAACGATGGCTAGGAGGAAAGAAAATTTATGTGGTGATTCTTTGAATACATTTGCGCGAGAAGACCCAAATATCATTGGTCAAGAGCTTATAAGTATTATTCTACATTGTTGCCTCAAGAAATAAATATTGATGATATTTGGATATCAGGGATTGCTAAGAAAGGGTGTGTCCCATAAGTTTTTGATGCTACAGAACTCATTTTTGGTGCACAAATAACTACGAAAAGAATCAAAGAATCATACAATTGCAAGGACAGTCTCCAATTTCTCTTGGGACATCTACTTTCAAAAATATGTTAAAACTACTTGATCCGACCATAACATTCAAAGTTGATTAAGCTAAATAATTTCTGAAAAATAGAAATGGAGGTAGGGACCTGTTGCCATAGAATCTGGAAGACCCAGCGACAATACTAGAGGACTTATCGATTATACATGTCATTCAATTGAGAAACCCATATCAAGAAATGGCATGGCTCCTAGATAGGGTCATTGGCCAAGATTCAACTACTACAATTCCTCGTCTGGCTCTTTATATTTTATATTTTTCTATTCAAGAAAAAGTGATTTTCAATTGGTCGAAAATCATCTCCTTTGAAATACCATTCCATTTATCAATTAGAAAGAATAAGAAGTTATTTATGTCTGCATACTTAATAGTTTCCATCACATACTATCATATATTTGAAGGTTTTCATTTAGCAAAACAAGTTAATTGCAAGATAGACCGTGTTCACACATGGCACCCTACTTTGTGGAAGCAGAAAGCAATGTAGCATTTTTATGAAGTTTATGATGCATTTGTTTCTTCTTTCAAGAAACTTGTATTTGGAAATAGTATTTCGAGACTATCATTGGATGCGACAACCTTTTTATATAAAGGGGAAGTTTTGAATCAAATGAGCATTATAACATAATCATAGTTTATTGCTCTCGAGAAGCCCCAATTTATCTTTCGTTTCATGTATCAGATAGAATATTTTTATTGAAGTCTGTACACAATATGGATTCTAGGCCAATTTATTCTATGAAAGAAAGAAAAATAAATGCATTTCATTGCCATTGAAATTTGGCGAAATCACAGTCAGAAATGCTTCAAAAATTAATGAATATTCAGTCAAGTTTGACCAGTACATCTTAAAGTTGGCGAATCGAGTGAAAGGGTTTGACCCACATCAATATTTTATGAATCATATGACTTAAGTTGGTTTCAATGTTTCATATACAAGTACATATTTTTTTGGATAAGAAGAAGAAGATGACAACAACCCTAAAGGAGTTTTGGTTGGAGATCTTGAAACAATTGTTTGCACAAATGAAGCACATAGATAACACGGAAGGGTTGTTAATGAACGAAGTATAATATCCCAAGGTTCTTCTCAAAAAATAATCACACCAAAAACAAATCCCCAAATTGTAATTCAGGAACAAAAGAAATCTGTAATAGAAAATTTTGGTAACAGAGATGACCATGATCCTCTGAAAAAGAGTCTTGAGAAACCTCACAAGCTCACGATTAAGAGGAAATGATAGGAAAATCAACAATAGGCGAGTGATATCATACATGATGATGATGATGCACTTGGGGACATGTAACTGGATGTGAATATCGAAGACATAGAATTTCCAAACAAATAAAAAAGGATCCAAGAAAGTAAATAAATTGCAGCAGAGTTGGCGATGCAAGAACTAGTTTTCTATGAAGAAGAATCATTAACTCTTCATAATGATTTATTTGATAGAGACTCAAAGAAGTTATTTTTGGAAAGAGTTAATTCAAAAGGAAAGAAGATTTAGGAAAAAACAAATTCATAATTCAATTTGATGGGAGTTTTACTATAAAAAATTGCCAAGATTCATAGAGCTATCGGTGATGCTCTAGAAATGTGAGTGGATGAAATGGAAGAAGAAAATTCCATGCTTAAAGAAAGGGTTAAAAAGTTGGAATATGCTTTAATGCCACCCGCAATATTTGCCAGTATTATTACCATGATTCAACCTGGGAAAATTCATGATAAAACACTAGAATCAAGTTCTAAGCTAAATGGAACATCAAGTTTTCTTGTCACAGTTAGAAGATATGTAGGAGAAAATATTAAAAAAATAATGTCTCTTATCTTATAGGCATGGGATATAGCAAGTAGTTTTGTTTATTTTTGTTCAAGGCTTACCAATTTGAGAGAGTACCTCTAGGTCGACCTCAACAATGATGAGGGTTTCTATAAGGATGTTGTTATCACATTTGTTTTGAAAGTTTCTGGAATGAGTGAAATGTAAAGGAAAAAGGAAGATTCACCATCCCCTACACGAATTAAGTAATTGAAAGCATGTTGGCTTAAAATAATTAATGTTTTAACTTTTAAAATAAATATTGGTTGATGTTGGCACTCTAAGTGTCAAAAAAGGGGAATTGCATTTTAAATTGATTGAGTTAGATTTATCAAGAACTACTGGAGAAGTCCTAGACACTAAATTAATTCTTAATTCCATGCTTATGATGAGGGAGAAATTTGAAGAACACGTTGAAATTATTTAAGGGGGTATCAGCGGAAAAATTCAATAGTATGACAAAGTACACAGAACATGAAATATCAAGTTGTCTTGTAAGCTATGTCAATAAAATTGAAGATATTGAGGACACACTTAAGATAATTAGAAGGTACAATATTTGATATCAAAGTTAGACAGAAAATAATTGTTGCATCGATGAGAGAATATATTGAAAATTGGTTAAAGCAAGCTTTAATCAAGATAATTGAATAGGATCAGGTGGAAGCGGTTGGTATCGGTCATGAAAATGCAATTCAAGAAAATTTAAAAGGAACATCGGCAAGCAAATAGAGAGAGAGAGAGAGAGAAAGCCATTACAGTGAGTAATACAGATCACATTATTTCCAATTCTTTTCTCTTCCTGTTCAGAAGTCATCCAGTTGTGTTTTACTTGTCTCAAGAAATCCATAACCAATTTTATGATCTTGTCTCTCTGTCTTCCTTTCAGGCACATCGATGTTCCCATATTTAATTTATAGTCCACGAGAGCACAATCCCAGTCCAACTTTGGACAAATACATTTTACTTTTAAGACTATCAAAGAGTATATTATTTTTTTTTTTAAATCCCAGAGAACTACTTCGGGGAAAAAACTTTTATAATATCTTATGAACTATGAGTTTTGAGCAGTGTATATTTAAAGTTTTCTTATCATATTCTATTATGTTTTTAATGAAAAGACGCTTTTAAAGTTCTCTCATATGTGGGCCTTTACTTTTCTTCCCTTGAATGTGAACGAAAATATTGAATACTATGATGGATGTGAGATTTATTGTATATTTCCTATAATTGTTATATATGTATTATATTTCTACAAATATAATATTTTATGAGTGAATATTCTTGGTCCATTTCTCAGGACTTATTTGGTGTATGTATATTATTTTCAATAAGCAATATTTTATTTATTTGAGTGATAAATATTTGGAGTTTTATATTCTGCACTCTCCCATTTTTCATATTTTGTCCCAATATATTCAAAGATAAATCTTTAAAGAAATTATAGAGTACCACCTCTATAAAAATGTAGGGGGGTATTTTTATCCTCGTGAGGTTGTTGTTTGGACTTGAAAAGATCTAGACATCAACATTTTTGGTGACCATACTGGGGAGAACAAAAGATTGGTTTCACACACCAGAATTTTAATGACCCAACCTCAACCAAATCAACCCTGGTTACAAGTTGGTCTTGTAAATCAAATGAGTATTCTTCATCAATTGTACGATTTGACATTGACAACAGCCAGAACTTGTGAAGAAATTAAAAGATCGTGGGAAACCTTATCCCACAAAGAATAAAGAGATATTGCAAGAAGGAAAAGAAGACAATATAGGAATTGAAGTTGTAATCATACAAGGGCCCAATAACAAGGAGTAAAAGAAAACAACTTCAAATTCTAGAAGTTGGAGAAAGTTCCACCACTGAAAAAAATAAATTTGATAATGAATGACAGACAATAGAAACTCGAGAATCTTGAACAGAGAAGGGTTATAAATAGCCCACTTAATCTTCCAAGAAGAAGGATTAGAAGGGTTAGAAATATCCCACTTAATATTCCAAGAAGAAGGGTTAGAAATATCCCATTTAATCTTCAAGGAGAACAACATCAATTTCCAACTCTTCCACAAGGATTTTTGCCAACATTTTCATGAAATGGAGTGATGGACCCCAAAATACGTATGGATATGATTTTTAATATGTGTGAGATTCATTTAGTAGAACACAATGATGTAATGGTCAGGATTTTCCTACAAACATGATTGAAAATTTTGGCCTATGAATGGTATATGTCTCTTCCTGCAAGATCAATTTCATCATTCGATGACTTATAAGCCATGTTCTTGACTATGTGTGCTCCTCGAGTAGCATATCATACTTTTCTCACACAATTCAGTCAAATTCGTTTGAAGAAAGGGTGAAAGGATTAGAGATTTCAATATAATATTTTTCAAGATATTGAATCAGATTATGGAAGAACAAAAACCAAACTCTCAAGTCATACTCGGATGTTACAAAAATGCAATGCTCTCAAACGTGAAATTTTCCATCAGAGCTGCACAAATTGAAGACCTGGATGGAGCTATGCATAAACCGATGGAATTGAAAGAAATCATCTTGGAAATAGATGTCGATCCTGACATCATCCTCGGGAAAGTCCAAAGTCAAATGGATTCTCTTGCTATCTCAAATCAAGGGGCATCAACTTCGAAGAATGTTGAAAATAGGGGAACGAGGAATGTTGAAAATAGAAGAGTTGGTGGAGGGATCCTTCAAGGTGTAATTCCTAATGTAAGACATGATCCAGCAACAACTCAAGAGACAAAACAAATATTTGAAATAGATCAAATGAATCGAATGATTCGACAAATGCAAAACGAGCTAACAAGATTAAGAAGAGGAGAAAATTTTACCCCAAACAATCAAAAGCCTAGAGTTCTTGTTTGGGAATAGAGAAGAAATCCTATTCAAGAATAGAGAATCATAAATGAAGAACACCATAGACTAAGACCATCAATGTTACAAAACCCTAATGCTTTCATATTGGAAGAAATATATGATGAAGAAAATTTTGGCAGTTTTGACCAAGAGGCCGAAATCATTCAAGATGAAATTCTTGAATCTGTATAGAAAGATCAAGGTGATTCATCCATGTATATATTTGATGAACATGAAGAATAAAATATCTCATGAGAAAATGTTGTGCAAACCTAGGCAAAAGTCAATAAATTTAAAGCAAAAGAGAATGTTGGAAAAGAAAGAAAAAAAAATGAATGTTCCAGAAACATCAAAACAAAAAGCGGTTATGAATCGAATCAAGAATCCTCCATAAATGGCGTATAATGTAATTGATGACTTGACTAAGTTGAGAATTGTTGGAAGATTGGTTGTTGTCATTGATGTCAACCCTAGTCATGGGTTTTGGACCACAAGATTGATAAAGGTATGTGGACATGAAGGACAATGCACATGCATATACAACACCCATGA
>JZKD02S0888868.1:117994-128423 GCA_000966675.3 Picea glauca | reverse complement strand
TGTAAAATTATATTATTTTAAAGCCAATTTATATGGTTTTAAAATAATGTTTTATATTTATTTTTCTCAAACTTTCAAATCCTTGTGTCAAACTTTGCTAGAGTCTCCCCATTTTCTTTTGTCTGTAATTCCTTGGTTTCTTCAATTGTGTTCGAAAATGCCTGGTTAACCTTGCCACTCTTAAAACAAGTCAAATATAAAAATATATAATAACAAAAATTAATGTAAAATTATATTATTTTAAAACCAATTTATACGGTTTTAAAATAATGTTTTATATTTATTTCTCCCAATTTTCTTTTGTCTGCAATTCCTTGGTTTCTTCAATTATGTTCGAAAATACCAAGTTAACCTTGCCACTCTTAAACCAAGTCAAATATAAAAATATATAATAACAAAAATTAATATAAAATTATATTATTTTAAAGCTAATTTATATGGTTTTAAAATAATGTTTTATACTTATTTTTGTTAAAAATGCCGTGAATATTTTAAAAAAAATATTGAACTAAGTCAAATATAAAAATATATAATAACAAAAATTAATGTAAAATTATATTATTTTAAAACCAATTTATATGGTTTTAAAATAATGTTTTATATTTATTTTTGTTAAAAATGGTGTGATTATTTTTTTTTAATGTAAAATTATATTATTTTAAAGCCAATTTATTAAATTATTTTAAAGTCAATTTATATGGTTTTAAAATAATGTTTTATATTTATTTTTGTTAAAAATGCTGTGATTATTTTTTTAATGTAAAATTATATTATTTTAAATCCAATTTATATGATTTTAAAATAATGTTTTATATTTATTTTTGTTAAAAATGCTGTGATTATTTTAAAAAAAATATTGGATCCCTTTGTGTGAATTTCAACCTAATCTCCAAGTCCTAATCTCCAAATCTCAATTCAACCACCAAACATTTTGTAACCAGTTCTCCAAGTCCTATCCAAATCTCAATTCAACCAGTCCTCGAGCTATCCAAATCTCAATTTAACCACCAAACACCATTCATTATCCAAGACAACGCCAAGGGAGAACACCGACGGTGAAAGCCCACGGGTCCATAGTTTGTAAACTATGTATCAGGGAGTATGTGAAACACTGCAATATAAAAACGCATGTAGTATATGTTTGCTCATACATGTGGGATATACCAACAGATGCAAAATTTTATGCAAAAAGGAGTTATGGTACTCGTCTTGCAAAATGAAGATTGAAATATGAATTCTCATTTCCTTTTCAATGTTTGTTAGAGATTTTTTTGAAGTTTAGTTGACAAAATTCACTACACGAACCATTATCACGACTTGATGTTTGTATAGGGGAACGAGTTGCAGGGAAGTTTGTCTTTGGTGAAATAATATATTACAAATGATGCAAGTAGAAATATTTATATGGCATTCTTCAAACAGGCTATGCTTTCTCCTCCTACAACAAGCAAGAAGTTCAAGGGATTATGCATGTGCTATGGTGTAATTTATGTGACATTTTACAGTGTGGCAATGACAGGGTATTGGGCGTTTGGAAACAATGCCCTATCTAACATTTTGAAAAGTATTATGTCAGATAAAGGTCTGCGTCTCACGCCCACTTGACCCTTGGATCTATCAATGGTCTTCGTACTTCTACAACTTTTTGCAATAGCATTGGTGTATTCCCAAGTGGCTTATGAAATTCTAGATGTTCTGGCTCTGAAGTGATTGCTAGACGTCTGGATAGATTTTTAGTTTCTGAAGGTTTATTGACTTTGGCAGGATTATCAAAATCTTGGGTGGAACTCCCTTATGTATCCGACCACGCCCCCATTCTTTTTCAATTGAAAGTCCCTCCTCTGTACAAAGCATTTCCGTTCAAGTTCAATCTTCACTGGCTGTCGGATTCCGATTACTCCTTTTTAGTTCATAGCCTCTGGAAGGATCCATATTTTCTGCAGGAAGAAAGTCCACAGTTGCGTATTGTGTGGTAATTAAAGGTACTTAAATCCCAAACAAAATCTTGGTATAAAGCTAAAAAGGAGAAAGAAACTTACTTGCTAAATAATATGGAGTTCGAGATCAACCAATTCATAAAAAACTCAGCCATTTCCGTCGTATCCGTGGAGGATAATGAGTGCCTTAAAGCGCTAGAAAGCACCAAAAACACCCTTCTTCATGAGGAGGAAAATAGTTGGAGATTGCGTAGCAAAGCTACTTGGTTAAGAAGTGGAGATTCAAACTCTAAATTTTTCCACAAGGTGGCTAGTTTTAACAGGAACAAAAAGTATATTTGGTCAATATCAAGCGAATACGGTGGTATCCTTTGTGGTCAAGAAGCGATCAAAGAGGAGGCAGTCTCTCATTTTGAACAGTTCTTCAAAGTCAGCAATAGACCCAATTTAAATGAGATAATCAATACTGCTAGCCTCTACCCAAAAATGGTTACTGAGGAGGAAGTTGTTGACCTCTATAAACCTGTCACTCTGTTGGAACTGAAAGGGATTATGGATCAATTCAAAAAAGAGAGAAGCCCTGGCCCCGATGGATGGACGTCTGAGTTCTTCATCTTCTTCTTTGATCTTGTAGGAGATGACCTTCTTCAGATGGTGGAGGATTCGCGAATAAAAGGTAAAATCTTTGGAAGCTTAAACTCTACCTTCCTGGCTTTGATCCCAAAGGAAAACAAGTCGGTTTCTTTCAACGACTACCACCCGATCTCCCTTTGCAACCTTATTTATAAGGTAATTTCAAAAGTTCTTTCTAATAGAATTAAACCGATCTTAGAAAGATGTCTATCTGTTGAACAACTGGGATTTCTGAAGGGCAGAAGAATCCAGGATGTTATTGGCGCGGCTCATGAAAGCATTCATAGCATTAAAAAGAAAAATACTAAGGCCTTGGTTTTGAAGCTGGATCTCAAAAAAGATTTTGACAGCATTGACTGGGAGTACTTGAGGATGATCTTACTTACAGTGGGCTTTGGCGTCAAGATAACTAATTGGGTTATGTCCTGTGTTACTAGCGCAAATTTTGCAATGTTGATAAATGGAGAGGCGACAAAGTTTTTCAAGAGTGAGAGGGGACTCCGCCAGGTTATCATCATGATGTCGTCTCAGCTTGCTGCTATCAAAAAACATCTCTGAACATCATATGTCAGGTATAAAGGTTTCTAAGTTTATAAATATTGTTCATCTAATGTTTGTTGATGATGTTCTCTTAATGTCAAAGGTGGATCATACGGAGTGGAAAGTGATCCTGGACTTGTTTCAGGCGTTCTATTATGCTTCGGGTCTTTGCATTAACTTTACAAAATCCACATCGCATTATTGGGGGCTTAATGAAGCCGATCTCTCTTCTCTAAGAGCGTCCATCCCCTTTTCCTTCATTGATTTGAGTCAAGGTTTCAGGTACCTTGGATATCAGCTAAAACCTGGTGCAAAAAACTCCGAAGATTGGCGCTGGTTGGTGGCAAAATTCGAAAGGAAAATCAGTTTTTGGTGTAACAAGTGGTTGTCTCTGGGAGGGCGTTATGTCCTAGTTAAAGCGGTGTTAGAAAGCCTCTCCGTCTTCTGGATGTCATTGGAGTGGATTCCCTGCAATATCCTGACTAAACTGCATAGGCTTTCTTTCAATTTCCTGTGGAGTGGACAAAACCTCAATCACCGATTCCACCTGTGTAGTTGGGAAATTTTGTCAAGACCCTTAAGGGCAGGGGGTTGGGGGCTCAAAAATCTTACCCTCTTCAACATGACTCTTTTGGCAAGTTCTTTCTAGAGAATGCTTACGCATGACAATATTTGGCATCGCATTATTGTTGACAAATATCTGGGGAACCTGCCACTTCTCGACTGGATTCAAAAGCCTTCTCATCTTCAGCAGCGGACGTCCTCTTTCTGGAAGGGTCTGACATTATCTTCTCTAGTGGTCCTTCATTGGCTTAGATGGAGGCCCGGATTGGGATCTGCTATTTCAATTGGAAGGGATAAGATCCTTGGGTTCGAGGATCGATCGATCCTCTCAACATCACTGGGATCTCACCTATCTTCTTACAATATTTTGCGGCTGGCTCAAGTGAGGGATCCGATGCATGTCTTCCCTCTACCGGATAAGTGGCTGAGCAACGATTATTTAAATTTGAGCAGTGAAGCCGCCACCGAATGGGACACCTATTCCTCTGCACTTAGAAGCGCTGGTATCTCTCTCAATTCCGAGCCAGACTCAATTTTTTGGGTTGGAGGAGACGCATCAGGGGTCTTATTAGTTAAAATTTTATTACATTGCCCTGCTTCAGCCGTTGGACTTTGGCATTGACAACTCTTGGATTCAAAGATTGTGGAAGTGTCGATTCCACTCAATATTAAATTATTCATTTGGCTCTCTGCAAAAGGGAAAGTCCTCACCTGGGAGATGCTCCGGAAGAAAGGCTGGGAAGGCCCAGGGGTTTGTAAACTCTGTAATCGCTCCTCTGAAGACATCTATCATATCTTAATCCATTGCAATTTCATGAGGGTTGTTTGGCAACGCCTGATTATCCATTTTTCTCTTAATTTACAGTGGAATGGCTCCACTGTCTCGGACTGCTTCAATGTGTGGTCTTCGGAGAAATCTTCCCCTGTTAGTTTGGCGGCTCATGCCTGCTGGCAGCTATGGATTGAAAGAAAAAAGGTGATCTTTGATGATCGTTCCCCCTCCCTTCTCTCTGTTGTTCACAGAATCTTGGCTTCTTTCTCCTGGCAGCCGTCCTCCATTAAAGTCTTCCCAATCAAAGTTTGTGAGATTACCTAGGCTGAGGGTTACACTTTAGCTTGCTTTGATGGTGTAGCAGAGTCAAATGGTTTATGTTGCGGAGCTGGAGACATCTTCAAGACACATCCATCGAGGATCACCAAGTGGTTCATCAACTGCGGAGCGGGATCAAATACTAAAGCTGAACTTATGGGTTTATGGGCGACCCTCACTCTGACAACTTTCTGGTCGATCAACCAATTACAAATCCTTGGTGATTTGAGAGTTATTATTGACTGGATAAACCATAAAAGTAACCTCCATGCAGTTAATATTGAGTGCTGGAAACAAAAAACGATGGAGTTGGCTAAAAATTTCAAAAATATCAGTGTCCAACATATTTATAGGGTTCACAATAAAGAGGCCAATGCCCTCTCAAAGAGGGCTCTTAATGAAGTTGAAGGAAGGCTATCGGTTTACCACTGGGACAGTGGGAAAGAAAGCCCCATCTCCTTTATTAATATCTTTGAAATGTGAAGGAAGTGATCTATATAGTGGATTGATTGTAGTTTTGCAAGCACTTAGTATAGATTTTCTGCCTGTCTCCTATCAAGCATCTCTATCATTGTCTTGACTAGTTTTTACGAAGCACTGTTATATCCTCCCTGTCTATTCCATGCTCTTGGACTGGTATTACTTTTGCCCTCTCACAGATCTTGCATCTACGTATTGTAAAGGAATTTATACTCTGTATAAATTTGAGATAATTTTTTCTTGAAAAAAGTGGCTTATGAAATAATGGAGAAGAAATCAAAATATGTCAAGAAGGTTGAGTATAAGAATGTATCTCAACTTTTCGACAGATTTTATACCCATCTTGTTTAAAACCTATCAAGTTTGAGATAATTTTTTCTTTAAAAAAGTGGCTTATGAAATAATGGAGAAGAAATCAAAATATGTCAAGAAGGTTGAGTATAAGAATGTATCTCAACTTTTCGACAGATTTTATACCCATCTTGTTTAAAACCTATCAAGTTTGAGATAATTTTTTCTTTAAAAAAGTGGCTTATGAAATAATGGAGAAGAAATCAAAATATGTCAAGAAGGTCGAGTATAAGAATGTATCTCAACTTTTCGACAGATTTTATACCCATCTTGTTTAAAACCTATCAAGTTTGAATGCTCAAGTGTAAATGAAGTCGTAGGGTCTCATCGGCAATCGCACTCATAAATCTCAACAGGTTCGTTGATCATTTCTGGCCTAAGATTTCTATTAGTGTCCCTACAATAGGAAGCTTATATGAATATGAAGCCTTTGATCAAAGGAAAGTTGCAACATTGATTGTTTCAAAGTTTTTCTATTACCTCCGGAAGCTTGTTCATGTTTCAGAATATTTCCCAGAACACACAACAAAACGCTAAGTCCAAGCAACAACAATCTAACACACAAAGGGAAAGTGCACAAATAGAGAAAGGTTGGCATCATTGTGCTTCCTTGTGGAGAAGGAAAATCCTTGGTGGTTTTGTCTCTGCTTTTCCAAGAGGATGAGCGCATTACTATTTGGAACTTCTTGATTGGGCCCAAGTTATATGAAGTCAATTACTTGGATTTGGTGGAAGGAGGCCTCTTGCATATACAACTTTTAGTGATAAAAATAGAAACAGGGTTTCTCGAAAGACCACTTGCGCAACCAGCCATATCATATTTCGATTTATGTAGAGGAAGGGCATCTTATTACGCTGGGTATTGTACAGACTGCTTACACTGATAGAGATTCAATGACTACTCCCACATTTCAAGGTAAGAGTTGAGGAATGGGTTCGATCAATTCACGGATTTGAAAGAACAGGTGGGACATTCTAAAGGATGCATTCACAAAGATTCCCGAAACTTATGAAGATCATTTTAAACCTAGATAACCAAGGCTCTATTTATAATGGTTGCAAAACAGAAAATTCTGGCATAGATGGACAAAAATCAACAGAAAAATCCATTTTCCATATTGGATGAAGAAGAATCAGCAGTTAATCAAGAAGATCCTCAATTTTAGCATGTGACAGAGTATTTTTCACACATCTGGCAGCGCAAGAGGAAGTTTTACATCCAAGAGGTCATTTCATATTTTAAGGATGAAAATCAGCAGTCAAAGGATTATTCCCATATTTTCAGGCATTGATGAACAACTAATGGAAAAATGGCAGAGCATCCAACAAGTTAGATTCAAATTCTATCTTTTGGAAAGCAGTTCATCATTTCCAAAAAGGCATCGAAATATTTTGTTGAGTTGGAGAATAGAACACCTGGTAGCAATGATGGCAGTCAAAGGGGAAATTCCAGATTTCATGCAGCAAATTAGAAATATGTTTATTTTTAGTGATAGGTTTTATTTCCTAGAAATTGGTATCAGTTGAGATTGTATTGTCTATTTAAAATCATCATTTTGAATGTAAAGAGAAGGGGGGACTTTTTTCCCAGTAGGTAGTCCGATACTTTTAAATAAAATGTTTTTCTTTCCTACAAAAATAGGGAGATTCCGAGATCTCGTTGGTTAAATTGTGTCTTTCCTCATGTCTTGTTTCATATGTTTCCATAAATCTTTCCTCTTCTCATATATTGTATTGTCTATTTAAAATCATAAATCATCAAGTCTTGAAGTGTTCATCTCTTGGGTAAAAAATCCTTATAAATCAAATCATTATCATTATTTACTTGAAAATGTGCTAGGCATTTCTCTTTTGTAACTAAGAGAAATATTTAGTAACATCATTTTTTGGCATTGTTGTCAAGGAATGGAGGAATGAATCTATTTTTCCCTGGATGTACGACAAAGCTCAAATCAGAAATAGGAGTCAAACATTGGTTGCATATTTTTCGCCTGGCGACTCCATAGTCAGAATAATCCATCCAATGTTTTCAGAATGTCACTTTCATTTGCCACTCGGATTGCTGCAAGGTTTGCACCTTTCAATTTTTCAAGAATTCTCGATTATCCATATCAAATGCCTCGTGTAAATGAATGGAATGAATATTTTGTTAGATTTGTTTAGCTCGGGAGGTACTCCACATGTTTTGTCTTGTATGCGGATGTTACCTTAATATTTGCACTACCAAGCACTTGACTTTGTAATAGTTTTTATAAAGTTGTTTTAAGTGTGGTTCTTTTAGTAAAGTGACTTTTTAATAAAGTGTACCTTCTATTTTTAAAGTGACTTTATTTTCATAAAGCACTTATGTAATAAAGTGAAATTCACTTTAATTTTAAATGAGACATTTTGGAGGGAATGGATCATGACCCTTGATCTTGAAAAAGGCAAGATCTAATCTTGGCCTTTGGATGTAGGGTTGGAAAGGTGAAAAGACACTTTTGGGGGGAAAAAGTCATTTTCAGATTATAAAAGAATGCATTGGGTAGTGTGCAAGACATGTTGTGAAGACATCGGGAGGATGTTGAGAGTACATCAAGAGGAGAGTTAGAGAGATTTTCTGAGCATGCTTGAGAGAGGAAAGTGAGGAGCAAAGAGGGCATGTTTTTCGAGGAAAGTGGGTACGATTCCTGAGAAATTTTTTCTGTGAATTTTTGGCCAAAATATTCTTCTGTTGTGGGAGGCCGTACTGTACGGATCCCTACAATCCGTACAGTCGTACGGATTTGGTGCTGTGAGGTATTTTCCTTAGCTGGAAATGTAGATTTGTTGTTGTTTTGTACTTTCCTGAAGCATAATAAAAAGATCTCTCTCTCTCTCTCGTTGGGTTTCCCCACATTGGGGTTTTCCCTGGCATTTGTTTAAATTTCTGAGTGTTATTGGGTTGTTGTCCACTGTGTTTTTTCCGCTGCATATTTTTGCTTAACAATGTGTATTTCTGCTTATGGAAATTTCTGAATGTGGGTTTTTACATTTATGAAGTTTATGAAGACAGTTATCTCTAGGTTACTAAGTGTTTGACAGAATTTCAGTTTGTTGATTTTAGTCATTAAAAATCTACATAGTATCAGAGCTTGTGCTCTGAAGTTCAGTGGGTAGCATTTTGGCACTTGGGACAACAAGTGATTTGTTGTTGTGTTTGCTTGAAGAAGGCAGAAAAGGTTCTTTGTCAGGTGGACAAAGATGACTTCCAGCATCAGGTTTGAAGATAGATTGGAGGGGATCTCCAACTACTTGCAGTGGAAGGTTAGAATTAGCAGTGTTCTCAAGGAGAACAAATTGTGGTCGTTTGCGAACACGTCATAGTTGTACCTACAGATCCCATAGCTCTTGATGTTCATGAGGTGAGGGAAGCCAAGACTCAGAGAATCATCTTGGACGGGGTCAGAGACCACCTTATTCCACATTTGGCTAAGAAAAAGACAGCCAATAAAATGTGGGTTGCACTGAAAGGCATGTATGAGGCTAAGAACGAGAGCTGGATAATGGCTCTCTGAGACAAGCTGCATGGAACTAGGATGGTCAAATGAGAAAGTGTGGCCACCTACCTCACTCGGGTTGCACAGGTGAAGGACGAGTTGGCAGCTATTGGAGAAGTCATTCCTGACTCAGAGTTGGTGCAGATAGCCCTCAAAGGCTTCACCAAGGAGTGGGAGGTTTTCATCAAGTGTGTGGTGGGAGAGAGAGAAGCTCCCTGACTGGAGTAGATTATGGGATGATTTTACGCAGGAGGAAATCTGGGAGGGGTCTCAAGAAAAGGCATTGGACGGTGCAAACGACAAGAACGTTGCTCTTATGGCAAAGGGAAATAAGAAGGACATGAGCAAGGTGAAATGTTTTGCATGTCACAAGACTGGTCACTATGCTAGTCAATGTCTGAACAAGAAGAAGAAGAAACCAGAACCAGTGGTGTCAGCTTCAGCAGAAGTTGTAGAGTTTACTCAGAGATTTGAGAAGGAATTCTCTCTCATGGTTGGTTCCGTGGGCAGTGGATGCCTAGTGTTCGAGGACATTGAATCTTGGTTTGTGGACTGTGGTGCTTCTCGGCACATGATTGGGTTAAGGTCAGTTTTCCTCGGTCTTACAGAGATAGACTCGGACTGTAGTGTGAATTGTGGAACCGGTCCACAACATGCAGTAAAGGGGTTGGAAGGATGAGATTCCAACTAGAGTCAAGAGGTCTTCTGGAGGTTGGTGAGGTGTTATATGTTCCAGAATTGACACTTAATTTGCTCTCAGTGTCAGCTTTGGATGAGAGTGGTTTTGGAGTTGTTTTCAACAATGGACATGTGTTTTTGTATCCTGTGGGAGCAACCGTTGACACAGCAGTAATGCTTGGTGTCAAGTGTGAGGGCTTGTATAGGTTGTTGGGTAGACCTGTGTTGGGGTCCAATGGATTTCTGGACTCTGATTCTGTGTCAAAGGGTTGGCAGGTAGCACGGGAGAGAGATTTGATACATGGCACTCAGTCTTCTTCCGGGACTCTCGAGGGACTCAGCAGGCATGAGTCGACACAGTTGGATGCTGAGGAGAGTGTGCAGTCTCCTAGGAGCATGTCTTCAGTTCATGGTACAACGGAGGTAGCAGCAGAGGCTTCCAGTGCAGTGGGAGTAGTGGCTTCATGTTCAGAGGGAGCAGAGACTTCTAGTATAGAGGGAGCAGCTATGGCAGTTGATGAGTTGGAGACAGATTCTGGTGGTGATACCAGAAGTACCTCCCTCGCTAAGAGGGAGTGTTAGATTTGTTTAGCTCGGGAGGTACTCCGCATGTTTTGTCTTGTATGCGGATGTTACCT
>JZKD02S0888868.1:83784-117944 GCA_000966675.3 Picea glauca | reverse complement strand
ATGGATCATGACCCTTGATCTTGAAAAAGGCAAGATCTAATCTTGGCCTTTGGATCTAGGGTTGGGAAGGTGAAAAGACACTTTTGGGGGGGAAAAGTCATTTTCAGATTATAAATGAATGCATTGGGTAGTGTGCAAAACATGTTGTGAAGACATCGGAAGAATGTTGAGAGCACATCAAGAGGAGAGTTAGAGAGATTTTCTGAGCATGCTTGAGAGAGGAAAGTGAGCAGCAAAGAGGGCATGTTTTTCGAGGAAAGTGGGCACGATTCCCAAGAAATTTTTTCTGTGAATTTTTTGCCAAAATATTTTTCTGTTGTGGGAGGCCGTACTATACGGATCCGTACAGTTTGTATGATTCAGTACAATCCGTACAGTCATATGGATTTGGCACAAAAATCAAGAAATTACGGGCACGGATTTCGAGGCGGATTTTTGTTTTCTGTTCATTGTTTTTGGGCCATACGAAACAGTCCGTACAACTGACTATGGGCACGGAAAATGAGGCAGAAGAGGTTGGACAGTGGTACGGTTTTGACACGAAAAACGAGGCAGATTTCTGTGGGACAGATTTGGTGTTGTGAGGTATTTTCCTTGGCTAGAAATGTAGATTTGTTGTTGTTTTGTATGTTCCTGAAGCATAATAATAAGATCTCTCTCTCTCTCTCGTTGGGTTTCCCCACATTAAGGTTTTCCCTGGCATTTGCCTAAATTTTTGAGTGTTATTGGGTTGTTGTCCGCTGTGTTTTTTTCGCTGCATATTTTTGCTTAGCAATGTGTATTTCTGCTTATGGAAATTTCTGAATGTGGGTTTTTACATTTATGAAGTTTATGAAGACAGTTATCTCCAGGTTGCTAAGTGTTTGACAGAATTTCAGTTTGTTGATTTTAGTCATTAAAAATCTACATATTTTCCAAGGTTTATTGAAGAGAAAGAAGATAATTTTTAGGGACCTAACCCCTCACGTAGGTAGAATAATATATTTCCATGTAATAAAGGTCAATATTAATAAGGCCTAGCAATAAGGAAGAATAAGTCCAATGTAAGAAGACCTAATAGAAGCTTCCGCTTCTAGAAGGATCTTCCTTTAGATTGTTCTTTTGATAGACATATTTATTATAAATAGGAGTGGAGGGTATGAGAAGTTTAGTCTTGGATATTATTGTAATAGGGCTCTGCTCTGTTGGAGGTTTCCCCCTCGAAGAGGCAAGTGAACATTGCTCTCAGTAATCAAAGTGCTCTTTCTGGTGTTATTTTGTTATCATTTTGGTATTATCATGGTGTTTCTCTATTTATATTGTTGTTCATCTGCCATTTCTAGCTATTTTTTTTGTTTTGCACACTTTTTATATCTGGAATATTACAAGTGGTATCAGAGCACCTTCCTCGGCAAAAAAGTTGTGGGTTAATTGTTTTTTCAGGGTAGAGACGTATTGTGGGTATCAAAGCACCTTCCTTGGCAAAAACATTGTGGGTTAATTTTTTTTTCAGGGTAGAGACATATTTCAGCGTCTTTAAGCTACATAGATTTGTCGTTACCTGCATAAACCCACGGTCGGGTATTCATACACGCAGGAAATACAAGTGGTACTTAAGCACACATCTGTTGGCCACCCTTGTAACCCCTGTTGGTACCCCTTTGAGTGGTAGCATATCAAAAAACACCTGTATAGGAATCGACCTAGATCTCCTGAATCCCTCTGTAGATAAATCGATCGGTCGCCTCACTGTTATAGTGCCACTTAGAACAAAACTCGGGAAGATACTCTCTAGTACATGGGTAGTCGAGTAGTACGACTAAGGGTATTATCTAGCCTCCTTAGTTGGTGCCTTGATATATTGGGCCGAGTACTACTGTTGGACCCCGCACGTATATCAGAGAGTTATAGCACAGAGAAAACCCTTGTCTATAGAACCCTTGAATACCCTAACCCTTGGGAAAGAAACAAAAATAGAACCAACAAGATCTATTGCCATGCTACATTATCTTCTGCATTCTAGATGCAAAATCACTACATATTTATTCATGTTAACCATTTGTGAATTTCTTCACTGCAGTATTCTTCAGGCCGGAGTATAACTCTGCAGGAGTAAAAAAAAAAAAAACGAGTATAGTGGTCCTGTCGGCACACTTATTTGGAACGTAATCCATTGGATTCCCCTTTTCTCCCTGATCGCAGTCATACCCTTCATTTTTAATCCTTTTTTTTTCAATGGACTCGACCCCTTCCCAGTTTCCCTATTTTGCCGCCTATCCCATTATATTTTCCTTCAAGCACTGATCGCCGTGGTACCTATCACTTCTAAGTCCTTTTTTTTTGTGATCTCACCCACCCATTTGTTTCCTTACCCTCACTTCCCCTCTCCAAATGGCCACCACTTGCAACCAAGATCTCCAAAATTCCATCAATCAAGCCCAAGTCTCCATCGAACATCTCACATCTCAGATGGATTCCACCAATTATCTCATTGACACCTTGCAATCCAACCTCACAACCCAATTGGCCTCCCTCCAGACTGTTGTCAATCAATTGTTGAACCACCCTACGAGTCCTTCTTCATCCGCACAACCCGATGTTGTTGATTCCTCTCAGTCTTCGCATTTTCACTCCAACTCCTTTCATCGTGAACCTCGTCTTCCCCGCGTAGAGGTAAATAAATTTGATGGCTCTGATCCTACAGGTTGGGTCACTCAAATGGAGAATTGTTTTTCTCTGCATGGTATTACTAACGAGTTGGCCAAACTTCGCTATGTTTTTCTCTATCTAGATCCTGAACGCTGGCAATGGTGGCAATGGCGAAAAAATTCACGTCAGGGGTATATTGCCTGGACCCAGTTTGTTGTTGAGCTCTATGCCTGCTTTGATATTGATACCCACTATCTAGGTCGTTTGACCAAGTTGAAACAGTCAAGCACAATGGAAGACTTCATCACTTCTTTTGAGAATTTGGCCTTTCGAACAGAGGGCATGTCAGATGCATTCTTTCATGAATGCTTTATCAGTGGTCTCAAGGATGAAAGTTGATCCCAGGTTCTCATGACCCGCCCTCCCACTTGGTTAGAATCTACTCAACGTGATAAAGATGCCCAACAAGTTATTTTTTCCCAGAACAAAAAATCCCCTTTTGTTCCTCGCTCTCGACCCGCTAATTCTAACCCCCCTATTACTCCCCTCAAGCTCTAGAAACTAACTCGGGCTGAAATGGTTGAACGCCAACTGAAGGATCTTTGCTATAATTGTGATGAGAAATATTTTCCAGGGCACAAGTGCAAGGAACAAAAACTATTTATGGCCATCTCAGAAGATATTCCTGAAGAGGATGTGATTGTTCCCCTTGTTGAAGAACCCTCCCTTCCCGATGCCACCCAAGAACCTGCTGACCCACCTAAAGTTGACCCACTTATTTCCTTGCATTCCCTCACTGACTTCTTGGCCCACCAAACACTCAAGCTCATTGGCTACATTAAGAACATGAAGGTCATCATCCTTGTTGACAGTGGAAGCACCCACAATTTTATTCATCGTCGCATTGCCCAGGAAACCAATTGCTATATTCGTGCTGTCAATAATTTTCAAATCATGATTGTCAATGGTGGGTCCATGAAATGTGGTGGGCGGTGTGAAAATGTTTGTCTTCAAATTGGAAATTACCAACTGAAATCTCATATGTTTTCCATTGACATGGGAGGTTGTGACATTGTGCTAGGTGTTGAATGGTTACGCACTTTGGGTCCCATTCTAATGGATTTTAAGCAATTAACCATGCAATTCCAACAGGAAGGACAAAAGCATCAATTCCAAGGTCTCACAGCTAGTTCTCCTGAGATCATTAGTTCCCATCATATGGAAAATCTCCTCAAGAAAGCCCACTCCGGTATCATTTCTCAACTCCATTCTATTCAAGCCGTTGAGACACCCTCTGTGCATCTTGACCTCCAAGCTATCATTTCCAAACATCAAGCTGTGTTTTCCACCCCTCAGGGCCTTCCTCCTTCTCATGGTGTTCATGATCATTCCATTCCCCTTGTTCCTGGCAGTCTTCCTCCCAATGTTCACCCTTATCGCCACCCCTTTTTCCAAAAGAATGGAATTGAGAAAATAGTGCAAGAATTGCTCCAAGCATGTGTTATCTGTCCTAGTACCAGGCCTTATTCTTCCCCTGTGGTCATGGTACTTAAGAAAGAAGGTACTTAGCGCATGTGTCCTGACTTTCGTGCTCTCAATAAGCTCACCATCAAGGACAAGTTCCCCATTCCTATCATTGATGATCTCTTGGATGAGCTAAGTGGTGCTCAGTACTTCACTAAACTTGATCTGCATTCTGGCTACCACCAGATACGTATGCAAGAAGATGACATACCCAAGACTTCCTTTTGAACTCATGAGGGTCACTATGAGTTTTTGGTCATGCCCTTTGGCCTGTGTAATTCTCCTTCCACCTTCCAAAGCCTCATGAATCATGTCTTCCGTCCTTTTCTCTGTCATTTTGTCTTAGTTTTCTTTGATGATATTCTCATCTATAGTAAAACTTGGCAATATCATCTTTCCCATGTGGATCAAATTCTCCATCTACTCTCACAACACCAACTTTTTCTCAAACAATCTAAATGTGATTTTGGCACCTCAGAAGTTGAGTACTTGGGTCATCTTGTTGGCAAGGCCAGTGTCAGTGTGGATCCTAAAAAGATTGAAGCTATGCAAGATTGGCCTCACCCAAAGACTCTCAAAATCTTGCGTGGATTTATGGGTTTAACAGGTTATTATCGCAAGTTTGTTAAGAATTATGGCAATATTGCGGCACCTCCCACTTCTCTCTTTAAAAGTAATTCTTTCACTTGGACTCCAGCAGTTGCTCAAGCTTTTCAAACCTTGAAGATGGCCATGTGCACCACTCCAGTCCTGTCCCTTCCTGATTTCACAAAGACCTTTGTCCTGGAATGTGATGCTTTCGGGAAAGGAATTGGTGTCGTCCTTATGCAAGAGGGTCAGCCTTTGGCCTTTACGAACAAACAAATGTCAAAGAGAAATTTGGGAAAATCAATCTATGAAAAGGAAATGTTGGTTATTTTGCATGTTGTGGATCTTTGGCGCTCGTATCTATTGGGGAAACGCTTCCAAATTAAGATAGATCATCAAAGTCTCAAGTATTTTTTGGAACAATGCCTTTCCTTCGTCGAGCAACAAAAATGGGTGACTAAGCTCTTTGGATTTGATTACGAGATCATTTACAAAAAATGAAAAGACAATGTGGTTGTTGATGCACTTTCCATAAAATATGAAGATGAAGGATCCCTTTTTTATCTCTCCTTCATTGTACCAGATTGGCTCCAAGTTGTTCGCTAGGATGGCTACAAGATCCCAAAAGTTCACGTCTGATACAACAATCGCAGTCCAATTCTCTAGTCTCCCTAGGGTACTCTTGGCTCAATGACAAGCTTCAATACAAAGGCCATTTGTATTTAATTACACAATCAAAACTTAAATCCAGGGTACTTGTTGAGCTTCATGCTACACCCACAGTTGGGCATTCAGGTTTTACAAAAACCTATGACCGGGTCAAACGTTCTTTTTTCTGGGATGGTATGAAATAGGACGTTCGTAATTTTGTGGCTGAATGTGATGTGTGTCAACGCAACAAGGGAGAAACAATGAAATATCTTGGCACACTACAACCGCTTCCGATTCCACCTGCTATTTGGCGGGATATCTCTATGGATTTTATTGTAGGCTTACCTAAATCGAGCAATAAATCAGTCATCATGGTGATAGTTGATCGTCTTTCCAAGTATGTTCATTTCTGTGCTCTTCAACACCCATTTACAGCATCCATTGTGGCTCAACTTTTCATGGATCAGGTCTTCAAGCTTCATGGCATGCCACATTCCATTGTTTCTTATCGTGACCCAACTTTCACAAGCAATTTTTGGCAAGAACTATTCAAGCTCCAAGGCACCCAATTGCATCTCAACAAAACTTATCATCCCCAGACTGATGGTCAAACTGAAGTGGTCAACAAGTGTTTGGAAACATATTTGAGGTGTTTTGCATCGGAAAGGTAAAATCAGTGGGCTCAATGGTTACCACTAGCTGAATGGTGTTACAACATTTCTTACCATACAGCTACCCGCATGACTCATTTTGAAGCAGTCTATGGACAAGCCACTTTCAGGTGCCAGGTGTCTCAAAGGTCC
This sequence comes from Picea glauca, assembly GCA_000966675.3. Classification (NCBI taxonomy): domain Eukaryota; kingdom Viridiplantae; phylum Streptophyta; class Pinopsida; order Pinales; family Pinaceae; genus Picea; species Picea glauca. Next base: position 111,750 of record JZKD02S0888868.1, on the reverse strand, counting down.
AGGGAGTTGACCAAACTCTTACAATTCAAGAGGCTATTCTTCGTACCCTCAAAGAGAATTTGTTCATGGCCCAGAATCGCATGGAGCAACAAGCAGATCAAGGTCGTTCTGAACATCAATTTACAGAAAGGGACCAGGTGTTTCTTCGCCTGCAACCTTACAAGAAAAATTCCCTCAAGGTTGACCATTGTCAGAAACTGGTGCCCAAATTTTATGGTCCTTATACAGTTTTCAAGCGTGTGGGATAGGTGGCCTATCAGTTAGCTTTGCCCAGTCATTCTAAGCTCCATCCTGTTTTTCATGTTTCCTGCTTAAAGAAGGTGATTGGAACTAAGTGCCAAACTCAAACCAACCTTCCTAAGTTCGATGAAGAAGGCTCCATTTGGCTACAACCACAATAAGTTTTGGACCAGCGTGAGCGTCGTCTGCGTCAATGAACCATCAAGGAAGTGTTAGTCCAGTGGAAAGATACAACTCCAATAGATGCCACTTGGGAACCGACTACTATTCTGCAACAATTTCCTCATCTCAAGCCTTGAGGACAAGGTTGTTTTTAAGGGGGTGGACATGTTAGGGACCTAACCCCTCACATAGGTAGAATAATATATTTCCATGTAATAAAGGTCAATATTAATAAGGCCTAGCAATAAAGAAAAATAAGTTCAATGTAAGAAGACCTAATAGAAGCTTCTACTTCTAGAAGGATCTTCCTCTAGATTGTTCTTTTGATAGACATATTTAGTATAAATAGGAGTCGAGGGTATGAGAAGTTTAGCCGTGGATATTATTGTAATAGAGCTCTACTCTGATGGAGGTTGCCCCCTCGAAGAGGCAAGTGAACATTGCTCTCAGTAATCAAAGTGTTGTTTCTGGTGTTATTTTGTTATCATTTTGGTATTATCGTGGTGTTGCTCTAGCTATATTGTTGTTCATCTGCCATTTCTAGCTATTTATTTTTGTTCTACATACTTTTTATATCTGGAATATTACAATAATCCTGCTCAGCATCTATTGGAATTTCATAAATGTATGGATCAGTTGGGCATTGCGAATGAAGATGTGTTGATGAAGTTGTTCATCTTTTCACTGGGTACAAATCTCTATTTCCTTCTGGCATTTCGTTATTTAGATAATTTCATGCATCTTTTAATAAACATTGTAAGATTTTTTTCTCCGCTGAACTCTTGTTTGAATATTGTTGTGAGATTTATAAATTTAAGAAATATGCCACATACCAGGAAGTTCTTTTTGATGAAGAAGAGTATCCTTGTAAAGTGGATAATACTTGTGATGAAGATTTTGTTGTTGAAGAAAGTACTCCTCAAAGTTTCCAAGAGGTTTCTAATTGTTTTCATTATGATTGGAATGTCCAAGATGGATCGAATCTAGAAAATAAAAAAAAACATGCATTTTCTTTTGTTACTAATGATATATTTTTAGAAGAGGAGTTCACTGCTGGAAATGCTGGCAGCAATACTCTAGATGAATTTGCCATTGTTTCAATTGTTTCTAGTAGTTATGATTGTGATGAAATTGCTACTCCAAACCTTGATGAAGATCAACCTAAATATGATGAGTATATCGATGATGAGGAACAAATTTCTGCATCAGCATGCATTGAACCTTACAAGAGTGACCCTGTGTATGATAGTCATGAAACAAATTCTTGGGTAGCCAGTGAAGGAGATAAGGAGGAGTTACAAGAGAAGTTGATTATGTTTTCTTCTTCACCAGCTGTTGGGCAACAGAATCAAGAAATCATTGAGCCTGGATGTGACATCCTTGAGCCGGAAATAGAAGAAATCAGTAGTGGAGATTTTGAGCAGTCATTCATATCCTTTTCTTCAGAAGAGTTTTCAGTTCAGCAAGAATCTTGCCAGAAGCATATTTCAATTCAATATATCAAGGGTAGTGGAAGCAGCTTGCAACACCTTTCTTTTTTTTTATCAGAAAAAGGAAAATGTCATTATCATTAATAGAGCAAATTATCCACAAGGGCAGTCTGTTCATCTGGAAAACCATGTGTTTTTATGTCAATTTAGAGGTAATTTTTTCATGATGTTTTTTATCCTGTGGTTGCCTATTTTGAATAATTTATCAACTCAAATTCAATATTTATAGGATGCGAGAATGGATCTGGATTGCATAGTATATCGTTGATATCTCCTCTTTTCTTAATTCAAAATGAAAGCAGGATTCCATTAGTCATACGACTACTTGCATGGTTGCTTTGGAAATTTTCTTATACCTGAGCAGAATAGGTGATTTGATTAGAGTAGGAGATGTATATAAATAAGCTCTTTGTTGAGTATTTGTTTCAGTATTCTAGTTTTCAGTTCAACAGTTAGAGTAGATTGGTCTTCAGTTTGCAGTCGGTATGCAAAAGATGAATGGAATAAGACTCCATAGCCCAATGGACAAAAACACTATTGCAATAGTTTCTTGTCCAGTTTATGGTTTAAGAGAAGAATTAGCAGGGATCAAAGACAAAGGAAGTTGTTCAAAAAAAAGATGTTCTTAGCGCCTCACAAGGAGCCTCTATCCCCACATGGAGCCTAATGTTATAACATAAGTCAACATTATCAAAAAAATTCTTTGACCTTCCAATAATTTTGTCAAAGTTTCAAATCCTTGCATCAAACTTTGTTGGAGTCTCCAAATTTGCTTCTGTCTGTAATTCCTTGGTTTCTTCAATTGTGTTCGAAAATTCCTAGTTGACCTTGCCACTTTAAAAGCAAGTCAAATACAAAAAACATATAATAACAAAAATTAATGTAAAATTCTATTGTTTTAAAGCCAATTTATATGGTTTTAAAATAATGTTTTATATTTAGTGTTGTTAAAAAGGATGTGATTATTATATTTTTTAAATTGGGTTTTTTTGTTTGAATTTCAACCCAGTATCCAAGTCCTCGAGCTATCCAAATATCAAGTCAACCATCAAAGACCGGTCATTATCCAAGTCAATGTTGAAGAGACCAGTACCTGAGTGGGTCTAATGGTTAAGAACATGTGTTTCCTCTTAAGAGGTCACAAGTTCAAATCCAGAGGGGGGTAGGGTATGTATACCTCCGTAGACTTTACCAGTAAAATCGCTGGGCGAAGGTGGTTTCATACACCAATTTGGTGTCTAGCTTGGCCGTAAACTTAAAAAATAGATTATTATTATTATCTGTTTCCTCATACATACGGGATATACCAACAGATGCAAAATTTTATGGAGAAGGGAGTTATGGTTGTCTTGCAAAATGAAGATTGAAATCTGAATTCTCATTTCCTTTTCAATGTTTTTTAGAGGGTTTTGTGAAGTTTTGTTGACAAAATATACCACAGGAACCATTATCACGACTTGATGTTTGTATAGGGGAACGAGTTGCAGGTAAGTTTGTATCTAGTCAAATAATATAATACAAATGATGTAAGTAGAGATATTTATATGGCATTCTTCCAGAGAAACAGGCTATGCTTTCTCCTCCTACAACTAACAAGAAGTTCAAGGGATTATGCATGTGCTATGGTGTCATTTATGTGACATTTATAGTGTGGCAGTGACAGGTTATTGGGCGTGTGGCAACAATGCCCAGTCTAACATTTTGAAAAGTATTATGTCAGATAAAGGCCCAAGTCTTACGCCCACTTGACTCTTGGCTCTATCAATGGTATTCGTACTTCTACAGCTATTTGCAATAGCATTGGTGTATTCCCAAGTGGCTTATGAAATAATGGAGAAGAAATCAACATATGTCAAGAAGGTCGTGTATAAGAATGTATCTCAACTTCTGGACAGTTTTTATACCCATCTTGTTTAAAACCTATCAAGTTTGAATGCCCAAGTGTAAATGAAGTTGTGGGGTCTCATGCAAAGGGGAAATCACGCTCACAAATATCAACATGTTCATTGATAATTCCTGGCCTAAGATTTCTATCAGTGTCCCTACAATAGAAATCTTATATGAAGATGAAGCCTTTGATCAAAGGAAAGTTGCAACATTGATTGTTTCAAAGTTTTTCTATTACCTCCGGAAGCTTGTTCATGTTTCAGAAGATCACCCAGAACACACAACAAAACATTAAATCCAAGAAACGATAGTCTAACACACAAAGGGAAAGCACACAAGTAGAGCAAGGTTGGTATCATTGTGCTTCTTTGTGGAGCAGGAAAATCCTTAGTTGGTGTTTTTGTCTCTGATTTTCTGAGAGGATGAGTGAATTACTATTTTGAACTTCTTGATCGGGCCCAAGTTATATGAAGTCATGTAGTTGGATTTGGTGAAAGGACGCCTCTTGCATATACACCTTTTTTTGATAAAAATGGAAACAGGGTTTCTGGAAAGACCACTTGCGCAGCAAGCCATATCATATTTCGAATACTACTCCCATATTTCAAGGTAAGAGTTGAGGAATTGGTTCGAGCAATTCACGGATTTCAAAGAACAGGCGGGACATTCTAAACGATGCATTCACAAATATTCCAGAAACATATGAAGATAATTTTCAACCTAGATAATCAAGGCTCTGTTTCTAATGGTTGCAAAACAAAAAATTATGACATAGATGGACAAAAATCAACAGCAAATCCATTTTCCATATTTGATGAAGAAGAATCGTTATTTAATCAAGTAGATCCTCATTTTTAGCAGGTGACATAGTATTTTGCACCAGATTTTCAAGCATTGATGAACAGCTACTGGAAAAATGGCAGAGCATCCAACAAGTTAGATTGAAATTCTATCTTTTGGAAAGAAGTTCATCATTTCCAAAAAGGCATCGAAAATTTTTGTTTAGTTGGAGAATAGAACACCCGGTAGCAGTGATGGAATTTAAAGGGGCAATTCCATATTTCATGCAGCAAATTAGAAATTTGTTTATTTTTAGTGATAGGTTTTATTTCCTATAAATTGGCATTAGTTGAGATTGGATTCTCTATTTAAAATCATCGTTTTGAATGTAAAGAGGAGGGGGGGGACTTTTTTTCCCTGTAGGTAGTCTGAGAATTTTAAATAAAATGTTTTTCTTTCCTACAAAAATAGGGATATTCTGAGATCTCGTTGGTTAAATTGTGTCTTTCCCTGTGTCTTGTTTCATATGTTTCCATAAATATTTCTTCTTCTCATAGATTTATTTAGGTGGTAAGTGTTGCAATTCGGTACCACCTCTGCTGCAACAAACTCAAAGTATATATTTGAACTCAAAGTATATATTTGAGCACAATTTTTCTCTATTTTACTATGAGAAAAAAAAGACGTGTTTGGGTATTATTTGCTTAATTTCTGACAATTAAAACGCAATCTAAATGGATTTTGTGTCTTTCTTCTATTGAAGAGAAAGTCATATTTATGAGGATTGGATTTACCTGATTTCTTTATTCAAATTTTTTTATTTTAAATCTTCCATTCATGTTTTATGATTCAAAAGGATTTAATAAATGAGATCATGCCTCCTTATTTCTGACTTTGAATTATTGAAGTGCTCATTGATATTTGGGTAAAAAATCCTTATAAATCAAATCATTATTTACTTGAAAATGTGCTAGGAATTTTTCTTTTGCAGCCAAGAGAAATCTCTAGTAACAACAGGATGCACTGAGTATGCACGAAGTATGATAGATTCAAGGAAAGTCCCAACATATGGGAAAATCAAATATTTATGTGCTTGGATATCTACAGCTCCCCATATTACGATTATTTTCACTATTATTATGGTGGAATTACCTCTAGCTTATGGATTAGTTCTCGGAAGAGATTGGTGCTCACTAATTGGAGGTTACATCATGAATGATGGAAGTTGTATGATGTTACCAAAAAAATATGTTACAATGGTGAAAGTTCCCTGAGAAGCCAGAAGGAAAGTTTCTTACAAGAAAAAAGAAAATGAATTAATGCGAGATTATATTGATGTTGGAATTGGAAATTATGTTCTGCTTGACCCAAAGCATCCGAGTATTTCAAATCAAAAAGTAGAAAAAAAATTGAAGGGTTTTGGAAGATGTCTTTTGATTGTACCTACTCCAAATCAGGAAGTGGAGTAGGTATCGTTTTTAAAATCCCTAGTTCAGTTATATATCCACACACCATCAAACTCAAATTTCCTTGTACAAATAATGAAGTTGAATATGAAGCATTGATACAAGGAATGAATCTTGCACTCCAAAAGAGAATTGAACGCTTGATCATAATAGGTGATTGTGAAATGGTTATAAATGATATAAAAAATAAGTACAAGATCAAAAAAAAGAAATTAAAATTTTATGCCAAAATAGTAAATGAACTCATGAATTATTTCAGTTCATTTAATATCTCCTTCATCCCAAGAGATAAGAATCAAAAGGAAGACTCTTTTGCACTTGTTACATCTTTATTCAATCTTGATGATTCACAGAGCCAAAATACATTCTAAGTCAAAAGGATTTGCAGGCCTTAAATTCTTGATAATCAATATTATCTTCAAGTTTTTGAGAATGATGAGGAGTTGGCTCAATTTTTGGCTGATACAAGTGATGTTGTAAAATACTCTGAATACCAAAGTCATATATCTCTTACAAAGAATTGTATCGATTTTGAATCTCTTTTCACAAGAGATGACCAAACCAAAGTGCTCAATTTGAAATAACAAGAGTCTATTAGAAAAGTATAGGAAACTCATAAAATAAATATTTGAACTCAATATTCTCCGAAATATGTAAATCTCGGTACTAGTTGTACATAAAAAGAAGTTGATTAGTACACCACTTTGTTCAAAAAATATTATGATGTTTTTGCATGGACATATGATGACTTGAAGGAGTATGATAAATCAATATTTCAATATATCATACCACTAAAAGAAAGAACAAATCTAGTCTGACAAAAATTGAGGATTGTGAATCCTAAATTAAAACCCCTGGTAAAAATTGAGTTGAAAAGGTTGAAGAAAGTCAGAACAATTTTTCCAATTAGACATTTAGACTGGATTTCAAACCCTGTTATAGTAAGGAAGAAAAGTGGAGAGAATCGTCTTTGTGTCGATTTTAGAGACTTGAATAAGGCAAGTATCAAATATAATTATATCCTTCTTAACATGGAGATGCTCCTAAAACAAGTGATTGGTTCAGCTCTGATGTCTATGTTAGATGGTTTCTCAGGATATAATCAAGTACTTGTTGCAGAAGAAGATAGGCTTAAAAATGCTTTCATCGCACCTTGGGGAACATATGCATATGTACATATTCCCTTTGGCTTGAAAAATGTTGGAGGAATTTTTCAGAGGGAAATGGATCATGCCTTCAAATGTTTAAGTGGAAATTGTATGGTTGATTATCAAGATGATATTACCATTCATTCAAGATTTAGAGAAAATCACATCGAGCATTTAAGGAAAGTGTTTGTTTGATGTAGATTATATGGAATATCTCTGAATCCCAAGAAATGTTTTTTTGCAATGTCAGACGAAAAACTCTTGGGACATATAGTCAGTAAAGAAGAAATCTACATTGATCCAAAGAGAGTGAACTCTATCAATGAATTAAGCCCTCCAACATCGAGAAAAGGAGTACAATCATTTTTTGGCAAGATAAACTTTGTGAGGAGGTTTGTCCCATATTATGCCACAATTGTGAAACTGATAAATGTCTTGTTGAAGAAGGATAAAAAATTTGAATGGACACAAGAAATTCAAAGAGCATTCACTAAAATCAAGCATGCAATTACTTCAGCTCCAGTTCTTGTTAGTCCAAATTTTGATCAATATTTTATCATATATTATTTTTCTTCAAAAGATACCAATGCTTTTATTTTAACACAAAGGAATCTCAAAGGAGAAGAACTTCCAATAAGTTTTATGAGTAAAACTTTACATGACTATGAGTTGTAATATTCATAAATAGAGAAGTAAGCTCTTTCTTTGGTTAAAACAATGGCACACTTCAGAACTTACATCTTGGCATCTCATGGTATAGTATATGTTCCAACATCTCCAGTGAAAATTCTCCTTAATCAACAATTGAGAGAAGGGGAATGGGCAATTTAGCTTGCAAAAATTCAAGAATATGACATCGAGATCAAGCCATTGAAAGCAGTTAAAGGACAGAGGTTATGCAAACTTATGGCAGGGACTAATTCACTAAATGGGGTTATAGAAATTTCAATAGACTCCTTTTCATCTACGTCAGAATGGTATAAGGATATAATTTTCTATTTAAAATTTGAAAATTTCCCAAAGGACATGTCTTCAAAAGAAAGAAGGGCATTAAAGATGAAGGTAAACCAATATGTACTTGTTGTTGAAATAATTTTTCAAATAAATTTTGATGGGATGTTTCTAAGATGTATTGATTCAATGAAATACCAAAAGGTCCTTGTTGAATTTCATGAAAGCATTTGCGGAGGAAATTTTGCACCTACAACTACAACACATAGAATCATGAGAGTGGGTCATTACTGGCCAACCATTTTTAAAGATGCATATACAGTGATCAGAAAAAGTATTGATTGTCAATGATTTTTTGGAAAAATGAAAAGGGCGTCAATGTCGTTGCAGTCTATAATATTTGAAGAACCTTTTGTACAGTGGGGACTTGACATCATTGATCCAATTAATCCTAAGTCCAGCAAAGGCAATTCTTATATTCTTACTACAACTGACTATTTTACAAAGTGGCAAGAAGTTGTAGCCCTAAATAAGGATGATTATGAATAACTAATAAATTTCCTCAAAGAGAATATTGTATCGAGATTTGGAGTTCCATAGAACTATATTACAGACAATGGATCAATATTTATAGGATCAAAATTTACCAAATTTTGTGGGGAATTTGGTATTATAATGGGACAATATTCAAACTATTATCCCCGGGGAAATGGTTTAGTTGAATCTACAAATAAAACATTGATCCAAATCCTTAAGAAAACAATGTTGGATAGTTGGTTGTCATTGATGTCAACCCTTGGAGAGTGATCTTGGAAATTGATTTCAACCCTTAGAGAGGTCAAGAGATGTTGGACAATTGATTGGCACTTGAAAGATCGAGATTTATTTTGAGTTAGTTGGGCGCATTTGATGTAGTCTACATGTAGCCCCAGAGGTGTGGTTATGGTACCCGCAATTGATTAAGGAATATGGACATGAAGGACAACGAAATTACAGGTAAGATTGTCATATATGGATAGTATTCATTGTGCCATTTTTGATGATATGTGGAACGCCACGTGGTTCCTCACGATTAGGGAGATACGGTCTTGTAAAGTTGGAATACCCGAAGAGTGGCCAAGAAACCCCTAGTTGGTTACAAGTCTTAGTTAAATGGTAAAGTGGGTGCAACAAGAAAGCCCTAAAGTAAGGAGAGGGATTACTATGAAAAATTATATAAACACCTCAAGAAGTTGTTGATACTTGGAGGGGGGTGAATCTGTATCAAGTACAATTTAAAAATGTTTTCAATATATACTTTAATCAGATTATATATTCAATTATATCCAATGAGAAATGAACAATAGTAGAAGAGTTACACCAATACACCACAATATACCAAACACAATATATGATAAATAATCAATAGTTATTGTTCAAGGGAAGTAATGACTTCCAAAGGTAGATACAACTTCCAAATATAAAGGGAGGGATAAACCTCCAAAAGGAAGATACAATCCTCCAATATCAAGAGAGGGTTGACCTCTCCATCCTTGCCCCTTCCTTCCACCCAAGAATATATGAGAGATAATAAAACATTACATTAAATTATCACCATCAACCAACCATCACATAGAACCTGATAATGCTTCCTGAGACTTCTTCAACTTCTGCAATTATTCACTTCTTGGAATAGCCTGATCTTGTAGATAATATTACTCAATGTATTCTCTGAAACTCCTCTAAGTTTCACTCCTTGAATCCTCCCAGAAAATGAGTTATAGAAAAAAATGGTAGACCTTATTCAATTATGGTTTATTAAGGAGAGTGAACTTGTATAGAATGTCTCGCGCTCAATATTTAACATCATATTATGAAATCCGTACACAAGAAACTACAACGCGTACTATTTCCAATTCAATTGGTCTCACTTCATTTGGATTCTCTATGAAGATGTTATGATTGTTTTACCCAGAATACTTGTTTATGACTAGCTTCAAGACTAGTCAAAAACCCTATCTTTCACAGAGTGTATCTCCAAAATTATAGCAAATAAAGAGCTAAAATATTTACCACAGGTACCTAGATATGTCTTCTCAATAGCCTCTAAAGTTCACTATATGAATCATTCTAGAAACAAAGTTATAAATAAAATGGTAAGATGACCTGTAAATAACATACCTTAGAACACATCACCAAAATACTTCATCCTCCCTTGAAATTCGGCCTTCTTTACTTCATATTTCCTCTGAAATTCGACTTATATCTCCTTGTTCATTCACAAACTTGTTTTGTTTAAAATGAATGTATAATGATATGTATTTGTACCCTTTGTGTCACTTTCTTTTAACATTAGGGGCGACATGTAGTTTCTTTTTCAATTCATATTGTCATCTTCAAAAATTCATTTATCCTCAATCGTGAGGATCCACGTGACGTGCCACATACCACCGGCAATGACATGACTTATACTATCCATCCATGGGTGTTGTATTTGCATGTGTAATTTACTTCATGTCTATCTATTTCGATCAACTGTGGGGTCCAAAATCCAATGGCTAGGGTTGAAATCAATGACTACAACCAATGACTAGAGTTGACATCAATGACAACAACCAATCTTCCAACAAAAGTCTCTCATTTGGATACACACACTTACAATTGAATATCTAACTTGTGAATGTTATGGTATTGTATTGTGATATTTTGGCTAGTTTGTGACGACATTTTTCTCAGGTTGTGAAGAAAGGTCGAAGGTGAAAGTTTTGGAGTTACATCAAGCTTGAGTAACCCTAATTTCTAAGGTATCAACGGGTTGCAGGTCAGCAAGGCGCAGATATACGTGGGATGTAGTGGAGAAAAGCATGGATATTTGTGGTTTGTATAAGAGAAAGTCATGTATATGTAAAAAGACTTGTGAAAGGTTGTGAAGGGATGTTGGTACCAGGTTGCTGAGGACTGTGGAATAGTTATAGGTCAGCTTATAGTACCGCAAGTCAGCTATAGGATTAGACGTAATTTTTAAAGGGTTATGGTACATGCATGGTAATGATAGTATGTGATATGGTACATCTTGGTGATGTTATGGTACATTGATTAGAAACATCATTGGTTATCTTGGTGTATGATTTAGTTACATGTTATGGTGCATACTTGAGGCTTGGTATGTTGTGTTATGAGGTTGCATCTTGGTGACATTGAGGAGAATGCTTGAGGCATCTGTTTGTGAGCTTTGGTTTATGTCTTGAGGAACATCATTATATGCATGGTACATATTGGTTGAGGTCTTCTTGGAGAGATACATTGTTGGTTCATATCTTGGTTTATTGGTATATGGTGTATGACATGATATGGTATATTATTGGTACATGGTATTTTTTTTTATGTATAAGGTTGATGTACATGGTTGATGCACATGGTATGGTACATGATTGATACATGGTAAGGTTTTGATGTACATGGTTGAGGCATATGGTATAGGTGTTGGTGCATTATTGATGGACGACCTTGTACAGGTGTTGGTGCATGGTTGATGCACTTATTGTGGTATAGGTTGTGGTACATGGTTGATGCTTGGTATGGTACAGGTTTATGGTTTGGTACATGGTTGATGATTTTGGTACATGCTTCATAGGGACATGTGTTGGTGATGTTGGACATCCAATTGAGAGGTGTATTTGGTATATGATCCATGTGAGAGGATCCAGTTGATTATTGGTGATAGTGACAGATTGGGTAGGTTGATTAATGACAGTTTGGATAGAGTGACAGGTTGACAGGTTATAGGTTGATGTGACAGTGATAGTGATCTAGGGGATCAAAATATGCTCAAAAATCAAAGTGCTCAGAATTGATTCAAGGTAAACCTGTGAATAGGCCTCGTCCTCATGATCCCAATGCAACTTGATCGGGTTCAAACATATTTCATATGCGAGAGATATCGTGTTCTGTCCACTTTGCCAAACATGCAAAATTTTGTTGACTGTACAATCTGTATAGTCTAATATTATAGGGTCAACTGCTAACGTGGCAAGGTCGTACTATTGACGTGGCAGGGTCGTACTGGTGATGTGGCAGGTGTGTTGGCATGGTACATGGACCTATCCAGCTTCAACATGTGGTGATATGATGAACCAATGATATGGTGCCACATGGCTCAGACATGGGCTGCCATGTGGCACCTCTCTGTAGTATGAAATTTGGGTGGAGTCTACGGGGGTCGAACCCACGACCTCTAGGGAAAGTGGTAGTGTGTTGGCACAGACTAGGCTACGAGCCCGCCTGCCATATGTTTCTTACTCCTATAGTCGTAAACATATATTTGAAGTTGCAGTATGGTTTGGTCAGGCAGAGTCTGAGTCGGGGTTTAGCCACAACCCTTGCACTTACCACTTACAACATGACCATATCACAACCACCAACGCGTGGGGTTTCTACAACCAACGGTTTTCCACACCGCAGGATACCATGTGTCCATGCCACACACGACCACCATTTGCACAAGAGGTTTCAACGGATCTAGAGATAACGCTAGGGCGTGACCATCTGACACCCATGCGACTGACACTTCCAACCTTTTAGGTGCTTATCCCTCTAATTGTTCGAAAAAATTTGTGGGATGCATGTGGGTGCTGGGTTTAGGTATGAGAAACTCCTAGAAGCCAGGTTCAGTGCACATAGGTGTGTTTTGGAGGAGCAGAGACAACAAAGAATAGGGAAAACTTCCAGGAAGTGATTCCAACTCATTTTTTGGCCAAACTGGGAGCAGGAAGAGCCCAACTAGGGATTTTTGGACGTTCTGGATCCATTGAATCCATCTATTTTTCATTTTGAGAATTTTAAAGCATTGATTTTGACACTTTGAGCATTAATGAAAATGATCCATTGGAAGTTGGACCAGGAGATGTAGCCCAAGAGAGGGGTGAACTCCTTTATCATTTTGTTGTGTTAATGTGATGTTTGTTATGTCCATTTATGTTTCTCATGATTAAGTAAAAAAACTCATTAAGTTTTATGTGTTTGTAACTTGATCCTATTACCCAAGCACATACAAATTTCAATTGCAATTTTAAAGAGACTTAAGCCTTTTCATTTTCTGATCAAGTTGGTATCAACACATAGGTTTTTTGAAGGTTTGATAGTTTGAAAGTGTTTGTTTTCTTATGCTGACAAGGTTGAAGCTCAAAAGAGGAGAAGGTCAACTTGTAGATCCAAGTTCTCAACTTTCAAGAAGGAGAACTACAAAATCACCTCAAGCTTCAAGGAGGTATTCACCAAGTATGTCTCATGAGGAGTGTCATGAAACTCTTACTTCAGAGGATGAAAATTTCATAAAAGATTTCTATGATATGACAGAAATGTTTAAAGTTTTATTTGAAGAAAGTAATACAAGTTTGCAAGGCATTGTCCCTTGACCAAGTGTTGAGGAAACATTGGTCATGTTTGACCATTTTTGGGACTTTGACAAGTTGGTCGAAGATGGACCGCCCAGGTGGAGCAAAGATCGTGGGATCTCACTTGTTTTTCGGGCTTGTGGACCCAACAAAGGGTTTTTAGGGTTTATGTAACGGATATGGGATTTCGGCCCATGGGTTTACCCACGTTTAGGCCTTTTTGTAAATGTATAAACAAGTATCTAGCTATGTAAGAAGTACAATACTAGAATCGACTTAGTGCATTACTACTAGTGGCTAAGTGAATAGTAGGTTAATATTGGCTCAGTGCAAGAAGTTGTAAGTTCTTTGTGCAGATAGACTGTGTAAGGCTTTGTGTTATCAAGGAGATGGCTCTGTGCCTTGACCTGATTTTGAGGAAGGTGGATCTAGTGCGTTGTGCACAGATCACCTGTCTAATGCAGAGTTGGGCTCTATGGCTCTGTGCACAGGAGAAGAAGAATGTAAGGAGATCGAAGACTAATAAGAAGAAGAATAAGTTGGTGGATGTAGCCCCACACTAGGGTGAACCACATATATCATGTGTCCTGATGTGCTTTGTGTGATGTTGATTATGTGATTATTTTCTTAGTGTTGTTGATGTTATGTATAATGAATGCATCTGATTTTGTAGCTTAGTTCTTAATGATGTGAATGAATGTTAGATCTGAGCTAATGTTGTGTGCTAAGTAATTGGAAGTGTTAGATCTTGATTATTACTGTGTTGTTCTATAATAAGGGCTAATCTGCGATGTACATGAGAAACATAACCTAATGCATATTGTTGGCTAAGTGCCCTACTAAGTATTGTAATCACAGATTTGTGTCCCATCTTGGTTGCAGACACCTGAGTCTTGCACCCCCCTGTCTCTACCTCAGGTGAGACTTCATCTGCCTCACATGTGTTGTCGAAAGGGCCGGTAGTTAGGGTTTTTTTAGTGTGTTGTGGAAGCGTTGAACCCTGGGTCTGCCCCTATGCCAACAAATGGTTTCGTTGTCAAGACCTGAAACTGTGATTTCTGGGAATTGAAGAAAAGAGAAAGCTCTGTGTGTAGATCTGTTGTTGTAGTGCATAGTATTCTACTTGACTTGTGAAGCTCAGTACTAAGAAGGAAACTGGATCTGAATAAAAGAGGTAAGATCTTAAAGCTTTGTGCTCTGGTAAAGGAAAGATAAGTGGAAATTTTTGTTTCAAAAATATGAATCTAGGTAAGATTGATAGATTTTGTCCTAGTCTCAAAGCTAGGACACAATTAGAAGAAAGATTTGATCTAAATAAATTTGATAGAAATAGAGAAAGATATGTTATTCCTATGCATAGAAAGAATTTTTGGACTAATAAGTGGATGCAGGAACCTATAAATAATTTTTGCAGAATGCAGGTCCATCACTGTGATCCTAGTGCGCAGTACAGGAAAGGTCGGGATCATTTAAAAGAAAGAGAGGATTGACATTGTGTTATAATTGCAAAAGCCCGGGACATATTGATAAAGAATGTTCTGGTATAGGCCCTCTTTGTCTTTGTTGTAAATCTATTGGTCATGAGGTTGAGGATTTCCCTAGGATGATTACTAAAGTTGAAAAGATGAACATGAGACAAGAAAACTATAAATAAGGTCAAGAGACTAAGGATATGTTAAAGATCCATATAGAAAAAGAGTCAGAGACTATGTTAATACAATTAAAAGAAGAACTGGATGATCACAGAGACATCAATTTACCAGAGATCCTGAAAGAAAAACAGTGCATAGTTACAAGAATAGAAGACTTCGACATAGACTGTGTATTAGATGAAGAAACACATGTGAATATTATGCCAGAAAGAACTTGGGAAATTTTGGGAAATCCTGTTATGATACCTTCATTAGGAAGGATAGACTTGTTTAAAGTAATGATGATAACCCTATGTGGAAGAGTTACTAATATATGTATGATTGTTCAAGGAAATATGACTGAAGAAGAATTTGAAGTCATTAAATTCATTGAGAGAAGCGCCCCCTTTCCACTTTTGTTAGGAAAGACTTGGATTCAGAAAGATCAGATCAGAAGGAAAGCAGAGGAGGAAGCCACATAAAAGAAAAAGAAAGAACTAAGGGATTTCAAAGCTCGAAGAATAGATCGACTGATAGAAGAACGAGAAGTTGAGTCGAAGCAGCAGAATGAAAGATAATTAGTTGTCGAAGTTGAAAGAACACAGGAAGACTTAAAGAACATGTCCATGCAAGAAAGAAGTATAGCCACACCGAAAATATAAAAAGAAGGAACATTAACCGCAGAATCTGTAAGAACACATCAGCAGTGCGAAGTCACTTTACTAGGAGAAGACAAGAATAAAAATGGAAAGAGGAATCTAGAGACTCGGATCACAGGAAATAAGGCAAGGAAGATCAGTAAGAAGAAATCCAAGTTAGAAAAACTATAGGAAGTTCCAGAACAGACTTCGTAGGAGGCAGATCTGCAGAAGTTGAACCTCGCCAGAATAGTCGAACCACACAGAACGAGACTTCTCCATGACAAAGCTATATGACCGTTGGAGGTGTCCCAGTCGTTAGAATGATGCTCCCGAATGGCTAGAAATGTAGTTATTGATGGAAATACTTCCATTAGACCATTGAGACCGTGCCATAACGGACGAATGCGCATTGATGGATGCATTCCTACCCATTGGAAGGATCTGTTACGACGCTTGCCTATTTAGCCCGTTGGACACTGCGTCAGGACCACTTTTTTCAAGCCGTGATATCCGAGCTAATAGAGAATCCATTGTATCATGTTTTAATTTCTAGACCTCACCATCTGTCTTATTACCTTGTTTTCTATTCACCTACACGAGTTATTTGATTACGAGTCTGCATGTCGGGCGGACGTAGCGCAATAAAGAAGTTTTTGGAGGAGATACTTGTAGACCTTATGGCTAAGAGAGTTATGTCTGTAGGAATACAGGTGTCGTCGACTGGAGGATTTCAAGCATCTCCCTCGACTGCACGTTGGTCTAGCCGAACTGCGACTGAGAAGCGAAGCAAACACTGCGACGATATGGCTAACGCGAAGTAGATCCCGTCGGTCTTTCCGAACTACATCCCACCTTTGGCTGGTGCGGTTAACTGCAAAAGCATCGCATGGGACTTCGAATACATGTTGATCACTACGTACCTCCCAAAGGGGATATGGGAAGTTGGTCCCCAGTTAGGACATATTCCAGCTCTAAAGAAAAACGACTTCACCCTTGGAGATAGGAAGAACTATGTGATGCTCACACCGCATAGGTATTTGATCAAGATGACTGGGAAGAAGCCACGCATAGTCTCCCAGCCATGGATTAAGGAGCTTGTGCAATCAATTATCTTGAATGTAATGAAGATCCCCCACTTCGATCAACATCAGGAGGTTAACGCTTGCGTTAAAATTATCCTGTCGTGCTACCATGGAGGGTATATGTGGCTCGACAAGCATGTCACTGTGGATCCGACGCTAATCCACTTGATCATAGGACTGAGCATGTAGGGACCAGACCCTCACCATTTCTACCCTGGGAAGACCTCAGATCTCTCCATGGCACAGCATATAAAGGAAGATTATGGCGATGTAGAAAAGGGAAAGTGAGGCTACAAGGTAGCCTCCATCCAGGATGACGCAATGCGCCTAGCTTGTTAGCTCATTGCTGGTAAGCTTGTCAGAAAGAACCATCCAACACTGGTCACTGGATTTGTAGTAGACCTCGCAGGGAAGTGCATTGAAGGAATGAAAATGAACTGGGCGAGTTACCTTGTCAACGAGTTGGAGAAGGACTGTCGCGAAGCGCAAGATCGGGGATATGAGTTTCATTTCAATTGGCTATTGATATTGGTCACATTTTTCACTTGGAAAATGCCGGAAGGAGCAACCTTCCCAAAATTTGAGCCATTGGAGCCGTTGTCCACAAGGTTCTCCACCTTGTGGTATACAAACGAAATGGAGAAGCAGTGGCAATCAAATGCGGTGTTCCACGCTTACTAATTATAGTTGAAGCACGCCATTGAAGCATTCCCATGAATGACACCGAACACTTTGCATCAGTACAGGCCGCTAGAGAAGTTTCACGTAGATCGACACTTTATCTACATCACTGCACACAGGGATGAAAGAAAGGAGGAGTTGCAGTCCTATTATAAGTTGACCGATGAAGACATGGAAGAGATCACTAAGGAATGGCCAAAAAATTTCTTTGTACCTATGGAAGATGTAGAACTCTTCGACCCCGAAATCATAGGAAGTCCATTGGTCACCCAGGTCGAACATGATGGAGAGACTAGCGCGAAGAAAAAGAAGAAAAAGGAGGAAGTGCAAAACATAGAAACAGATGAGGAGGAAAGCACCTCAGAGGAAAGTAGGCCTGACTCACCTGCAGGAGGAGGAGGAGACGAAGTGAACCAATAAGAAGGAGGGGAAGAAGGAGAAAAGAAAGACAAAGGTGAAGTGACACCGCCGAAGGACCCCCCTACTAAGGTTGAAACATCAAAGAAAAGGAAGGTTTCTCCACAAAAATCCTCCACAAGAAAGATGACCTGAGCCAATAAGCCTTAGTCGAAGAATGTGCTCACAGTGGACGATGTCGATCTCATCATCACATCCGTGGAGGATGCTTCAGAGGATATCTTGCAAAGACATGAAATGAAGCAAGAAACACTGTATGAAAGAATAGAAAAAGAGCTCAAGGACATACAACAAGCCATCTATTCGAGCCGCGCAGTATCTACTGCGCCTTCTTCATAAAAAATTGCAGAATTGGGGGATGAGCCCACCCAATTACAAAGATTAGCATATGTAACCGAGGCTCAACTTCGTCGAGTCCAAGAAGAAAAGGAAAAGGCCACAGAGGCCCTAAAGAAAGAAAAGGAGGAGGTCCTAGAGCAACTTTGAGTTGCGAAGAAGGAGAAAAATGAAATTCATGCGAAGCTTGAGCAGAACAATGCGAAGATACAGGAAGAAAAATACCAACTGCTCATAGAGCAGATTGCAATCAAAGAGGCAGTGACTAAATCACTTCGCTCTGTGTCAGGCTTGGCGCAGGAGGAAGAAGAGTCAGTCGAGATACAAGTGGGGAAGCTCGCTGAGGCCATTCAACAACTTCAAGAAAGAGTAATGGAGCTAGAGATCCAAGTAGTGCCAAGCTCTCCACAAGACGTACGTGACCAAAGGGAGGAAGCTGATAGGAATGCAGTAGAAAGAATCAGATCACTCACCCCAGAGTGTAAGCAACTGAGTGATCGAAGTGCACAGACCTATGAGCACCTTTAAAAAGATACGGAGTTGAGGAAATTAGAAGCACAGCTCCAGGGGGAGAAATAGCAGGCGTCCACCATGCAAGCTCAGATGAAGCTTCTTACTACATTCGAGAAGATGAAAAGATCATAGGAACAACATGCAGTTCAGTAGCATATTACTGAGACTACAGCCGGTGCAGGATGAAGCCTGCATGATTTTTGAAGAAGTTGAAGGCCAAGGCTCATAGCTAGACCAAGTAGTTGCGACGGTAGAACAACTCCTGGAAGGACCTGTTACAGAGCAAGTAATTCAGGAATTCACTGAGCAGGAGACTCTAGTGAAACAGGAAGTTGAGGTAGCTCGAGCTAAGCTCGAGGCCTTCGAAGAAGCCCTACCCAGATATGAGTGACTCGGGATGAGTCACAGGTGACTATTGGGGGCTTGTTGGCCCTTGACCAAGTGTTGAGGAAACATTGGTCGTGTTTGACCATTTTTGGGACTTCGACAGGCTGGTCGAATATGGAGCGCCCAGGAAGAGCAGAGATCACGGGATCTCACTTGTTTTGTGGGATTGTGGACCTAGTAAAGGGTTTTTAGGGTTTATGTAACATGTATGGGATGTCGTCCCATGGGTTTACCCATGTTTATTCCTTTGTGTAAATGTATAAATAAGTAGCCAGAGATGTAAGTGTTGGATCATGTTGTCATTGATGCCAATGGTTTGATTATTTGGGAGATTGTTGGATCATGTGTCATCGATGCAAATGGTTTGATTGATTGATGTCAAGTAATTGATTGATTGATGATTGATGAACAATGTATATGTATTGTCCTTGATGAGAATGATAGATGTCAAAGTGGAAATCAATTGATAAAGATGGATCATTGATATGATGCATAGATGAAGATGTATCAATGAGTTGTCATTAATACATGATGATGCATAGTTTGTTTGATGAAAAGATGACTCATTATTGTCTTATCATGATTGATAAGGTGCACAAATGGATGAACTCTAAAGTGTTCCCCTTATGGTGAAATCCCTCACGGGAAGACGCTTTGCGGATTGAGTTATCCTAGAAGAACGATTGGAGGACCCATGCTTGTATGTGGAATAATGAGATGAAGATCAATGAAGTTGTTGGTGAAACTATCCTAGATTGATATTGCTTGTCATGTGATTTCCGGTGGTATGTGGAATGTCACATAACTCCTCACAGTTTGAGAGTTATGGCATTATGAAGTTGGAGGACCCCCATATGAAGGCTTGAAGTCCCCAAGGTCAAAGAAGTCAAAGTAATTGAAAAGAAGAAATCATTATTTAAATGATAAAGTAAAGTGACAAAATCAAGATGGATTATTTAAATAATAAAAAGAAGTGACAAAATCAAGAAAGAATATTTAAATGATAAAGTATTGGAGAACTTTCTATTCATGGAAAGTGGTTAACCCTAAAATAAGGAAAATAGGTTAAATAACCTAGAAATGGGCTAAGTGACCTAGAAGATGAAAGTATAAATAAGAAGCTAGGATCTCTTGTGAAATGCACATTTGGTGATCATCCTTTTGTGGATCAGTGGAGAGCTTCTTGTGAATATCTTTTGGAGTATTGATGGAGAGCTTCTTGAGCATTATTGGTGTGGATATATTGAGCATAATTGAAGATATATTATGAGGAAGACAGCGAGGGGAGGATCTCATGGATGCATCAAAGTTTCGGCAATGTCAGAGATCTTGACAGAAAAATTCTCGGAACTTCAAAAACCCTAGTTTCTAAGGTATACGCAGGTTGTATGTGCTTAGGGTGCATATACATTAAGGTATACACAGGTTGTTTGTGCTTCGGGTGCATATACATTAAAGTATACATGGGTTGTCTGAAGACAGGGAGCGTATGGTGGATAAAATGGTGAAGACTTGTGTTTGAGCTGGTGCCAAGCTCTTGGATGATTAGGTAGGTTCCAGATATGCATTCTATGGCCTCAGATCTATCACTGAGACACTGGTATGATTTTATTATTGTCTTTATGGATACTATTGTTTGATGTGATGGGAATGCTTAGGGAATTCTTGGTATGGCTTCTATGATGTGGCTCAGTTTGGTTGATTTGGTTGATGGAGTGATCAATACTCTTGTGATTCAGTGGTGACATGATTTCTATGGTATACTAGATGTTTATACATGTTTGAGATAGAATTCGTATTGATCTATTGTGGAGCATGAGAAATCTATTGGAGAGCTTTGAGATGTTGTGACTGTGGGTCAGGTTGGATAGTGGAAGACAGAAGAGAAAGTGATTGCAGGATGCAGAGGATCTGAGCATGCGAAGCAAAGCAAAACCCTAGTTTCTTAGAAGCATACACATGTTGCATTATACACTGGCCGCATGCACACGCGGGCTGTAGTGAGCCAGGGCACGTACACACGCGGGTTGCACTACTGACAGGTCACGTACCTGTTGACAGATTGATATCTATTGAGGATTGTTGCCTCATCTCAGTTGGTTTTGAGGGTGTAAGCTGAGTCTTGCAATATAGAGTTGGTGCTCTTGTAGAGTTGTACTCTATTCAGTTGTTGCTGATAAACCCCAGATTGTTGTCCATGATAAAAAAAAAAAATGTACATACATCTTGTGTTCTTTGTGTTCCTTATGGTGATAACTTATTGATGATATGTGTTGTTGATATATGTTGCTTATATATGTTCACATCTAATTGGTTATAAATGACAGCAATGGGTAATGAATAAATGTTGAATGTTAACTAAGGAGTTTTATGTAAAGAGGGAAGTTTTGGGAAAAAGAGCCTGACACTCATTCACGCCCCCCTCTAAGTGTGGTAGGTGTGTCCAATAGTAAGAAGTACACTACTAGAATCGGCTTAGTGCATAACTACTAGTGGCTAAGTGCATAATAGGTTAATATTGGCTCAATGCGAGAAGTTGTAAGTGTTTTGTGTAGATAGACTGTGTAAGGCTTTGTGCTATCAAGGAGTTGGCTCTGTCCCTTGACCTGGTTTTGAGGAAGTTGGATCTAGTGCATTGTACGCAGATCACCTATATAGTGCAGATTTGGGTGTTGTGGCTCTATGCACAAGAGCAGAGGAATGTAAGGAGATCAAAGAATAATAAATAAGAAGAAGAAGTTGGTGGGTGTAGCCCCACAATTGGGTGAACCATGTATATCCTGTGTCCCGATGAGCTTTGTGCGATGTTTATTATGTGACTATTTTCTTAGTGTTGTTGATGTTATGTATAACGAATGCATTTGATGTTGTAGCTTAGTTCTTAATGATGTGAATGAATGCTAAGTAATTGGAAGTGTTAGATCTTGATTATTATTGCGATGTTATGTAATAAGGGTTAATATGCGATGTACATGAGAATCATAACCTAATGCATATTGTTGGCTAAGTGCCCTGCTAAGTATTGTAATTACAGATCTGTGTCCCAGCTTAGTTGTAGACACCTGAGTCCTGCAAACCCCCCCTTCCTCTACCTCAAGTGAGACTTCATCTGCTTCGTAGGTGTTGCCGAAAGGGTCGGTATTTAGGGTTTTGTTGGTGCATTGTGGAAGCGTTGAATACTGGGTTTTCCCCTGTGCCAACACAAGGTGAAAGCTCAAATCCTCCAAGAGGTAATGAGGATAATGGATATAAAACTCCAAATGGAAATGGAGGGAATGGTGATACTCCACCTCCTTCACCTACATCTTCCACCTCTTCTACCATTTCACAACCACCTTCAAATTCTCCAAAAGAACATGGTAAAATTCCTCTACAAACTCCTTTGCTTAAGCTTGATATTAAGTTTGAATTTCCTATGTACAATGGAGAGGTAAATGCTGAGAAATTGGATAACTAGATTCATTAGATTGAATTGTATTGTAGGATACAAATAATCAAGGATGATGAAACTAAGATTCAACTTGCTTCTCTGAGATCAGAAAGTGCAACACTCATTTGGTGAGAAGCCAAAACTCAAGAGGACATAAAGAAACATGGTAAAGTTTTGTCCTCTTGGATTGATTTTATTGTTGCACTTAAAAGACAATTTTATCCATTAGCATACATGCAGAAACATATTATGGATTGGAAAAACTTTAGACAAGCTAAAGGGAAAAGTGTTCTAAGATACACTCAAGAATTTAGAGGAAGGGATTTGATTTTGGGTATAGATATATCTTTTCAAGAAAATTTACTCAAATATATTAAAGGATTGCATAGCTACTTGAGGCACACAATACTTATGTTTAACCCTACAAATCTAGATGAAGTTTGTGTACATGCAACTCATTTGGAAGCAAGAGGGAGGAATGAACCTCAAGAGGGCAGCAAGAAGCCCTTTGTTAAAGGAGACGAGGGAAAGAGGAAATTCAAAGGAAATTGAAGAAAGAATGAATCATTCAAGAAAGAGGAAGATAAACTATCATGTAAACATTGTTCAAAGGATTTCCATGATGAAGACCATTGTTGGAAACTTCATCCTGAAATGAAACCCAAAAAGTTCAGCCATAAGGGGAAACCAAAGACTATTGCAACTACACAACATGATTTAGGTTTTGATTCAGGAGATGAAACAAAAATTACAACCATGGGTTTTCAAGGTAAGGATTCTATTGCAAGTACTAGTTATTCAAGTAGTAGTAGCCTCATTGAAATTCAACATGAAAAACAAAGAATAGAGCTTTTCCACATAAGGGTTGTTTCAAAGAATACCAAGATAGATACTCTTTTTGATATTGGATCTCAAGCAAACCTCATATTTGAAGACACTGTCAAGAAATTAAAATTGGAAACTACTCCACATCCTAAACCATACCCTCTAGGATGGATATGTGACAATGCCAAATTGCATGTGAGAAGAAGGTGTAAACTTAGATTTTCCATCACTGCAAACTTTATAGATGAGGTAGAGCTTGATGTAATTCCATTGGATATTTGTGGTATTGTGTTGGGAAGCCCATAGTTATATGATAGGATATCCATCTTTCATCGTCATGAGAACAAAAATCATTTGTTTAAAAATTGATCCAGATGGATATCGGTGGCCACCCGCCTTTTCTAACTGGCTCAAAACCGTTTTCTGACAATTTTGGCAATTTACTATTTTTAGCAGTTTTAACTTATGAGGCTATTTTGAGGGCCTAAATGAAGGTTTTTCTGGATCGATCTCCTCAATGATAGCTAAAGGCATGATTAAGCCCCAAAAATTAATCTCCTTGAAGATACCTTTCCAACGGGCTATCACACGCCTAAAACGGAGATCGTATGCAAAAGTTACGACCCCGGGAAGTTGATGTACTAACTTACCCAAACGGGGCCCACATGACTTTTAGCGCTTCATCTCCTAGGGTTACGTTTTTGGATGTCTAGGGTTTTAGAAATTATTTTTTATTGTAAAAAGGCCTTTAGAGCCTCATTGTAATATTCTTCTTGCGAATGCACGCAGTTGTCACATCTCTTCTTAGAGATAAGCCGCCATCATTCCAACAAGCTTGTTTCCGCTGCATTTTACAGTTTCAACTTATTTTGCTATTGAATAGAAAACCATTCTTACTGTATCGTTGTTATTTTGTGTTAAGAACCTATTAATAATCCGTATTGATTTTGTTCTACTCATAAAATCCGGATCAGTGGTATTAGAGAGGTTTGCTCCTTGTCGTCTTAATGCATGTCCCCAACGAGGTCAGACTACAAACAGTTGGGTCTCGAGCTTGTTTCTCTTGAGGACATAAGCTCTTGCACGCCCAAGCGACCTCTCATGGCAGGAGAAAAGAAAGATGACGGGACAGGAGATCATTTCAAACTATTGATTGAGGAAGCCCTCACACAACAAAGGAATGAGATGATGGATAGTTTCACGCAAATCCTTCGGCGACTACCAATAGGTGATGCATCTTCTTCGAACGGAGGCGCTGCCCCCTGCAAGGTACAAATAAACTTTGATATTCCTATATTTGAAGGTCAGATAGATGCAAATGTTGTAGACAAGTGGTTGAATCTACTAGAAGGGTATTTTTTTGTCCATAACTTTTCGAATAGAGAAAAGATTACTTTTGCGCTCCTCAAAGTCATTCCCCATGTCAAAGATTGGTGGGAAACTTTCTGTGAGAAAAATGAAACAGAGGAAACCTCATTATTTTCAGTCATAGCCACCTGGGAATCCTTCAGGGATGTTATTAAGGAAAAATACTGCCCTTTCGGAAGTTATGACGACCTGTATACCAAATGGACCACACTGCGGAAAGAAAGAGACCAAGCAGTGCCAGATTTCACAAATATCTTCCATACCTTGCGCACCAAGCTGGGTATCAAAGATTTAGAGTGACATCTGGTGCTCAAGTATCGTGGTGCTCTGCATAGATACATCCAGACCGAAATGGAATTTCTGGACATCTCATCTTTGGGTGCGGCCTATCGATATGCCGTCAAAATCAAGCAGAAGGTCAAACAAAAGATGCGGCAATTTGGGCCTAGGAACCCCTCACAACAAAATCCAAGAAAGGGCGACCCCAACCCACATAACAAAGAACATAGAAAATATGTACAGTATCAATACTACCATTCCAAGCCGCAAGCAAAGAAGGACACCGAAAATACAAAGAAAGATATCGGGAAGTGGTACGACTTCCATAGGAGCCCTTGGCATAACACTGCTAATTGTCGCTCAAAAAAGTCACTGGTGGCTGAATTGAAAGCCTCTTAATCAGATGCAGATTCTGACTCTGAGCCAGAACTAGAAAGGGGAAGATGGATCATTGATGTGGAACCCAGTGCCACCATTTCTACCACCAAGCTCCAGCCTAGTGAACCGGACGAGCCAAAAGAAGGAGAGTGCCTCTTCCATTCATAGATGTGGGTAAAAGGCACACCATTACACTTCATAATTGATAGCGGTAGCTAGAAGAACCTCATCTTAGCAGAGGTCATCAAGCGGTTGGCCCTACCAACAACGCCACACCCGCAACCCTACACCATTGTATGGCTCCGCCAAGGAAGTAATATCCGCGTCGACCGACAGTGTCGACTGTTGTACGACATCAATCCCTTCAAAGACGAGGTATTGTGTGATGTTGCTCCTCTCAAAGTTTGTGATGTTCTTTTGGTCCAACCTTATTTATGGAAACTTCATGTTGTATATGAGTCTAGGCCTCGTAGTGTTATTATTACTTTGAACAGGAAATTGTACATGATACCCGAGGCAGTCCCACCTAGTGTTATTTCCTTGATCTCTGCTAAATAATGCAGGAAGTTCATCTCTCAGATGGGGAAGTTTGTCTTCTTCGTCATTCACTCTCAGAATAAGCGAAAGATCATAGCCACATCCAGGGTCTCTGTGGCCGACCTCTCCACACAACAGAAGCAAGTAGATAAGGTCGTGGAGGAATACTCAGATATCTTCTCCTCACCTATAGGGGTACCTCTGCACTGTCAGGTCAAGCACCCCATCAATCTCACCCATGGCGCACCGATGCCCAATGGGCCAGTCTATCGTCGCTCTTTGTTAGAGAATGAGTAGATCAAGGGACAGATCCAAGAACTTCTCCACAAGAGGCACATCCACCCCATCTCATCACCTTGCGGGAGCCCAATCGTGCTCGTACAGAAGAAATATGGAACCTGGCGACTTTGTATTGATTACCAGGCTATGAATAAAATCACAGTCAGAAACCGGTACCTGATTCCCCGAATCGAAAACCTCCTTGATCAATTCACAGGGGCCAAATACTTCAATAAGATTGATCTGAAGTTTAGCTACCACTAGGTCTCGATAGAACAAACAGATGTATGGAAGACTACCTTCAAGTCAAAGGAAGGCCTTTTTGAATGGTTGGTCATGCCCTTTGGTTTGACAAATGCCCCAACCACTTTCATGAGGATGATGGATGATATCTTGCGACCATTCACCACTACTTTTGTAGTGGTGTGTCTAGACGACATTCTAATTTACAACAAGACTTGGGTCGAACACTTGCAGCATATTCAGTAGGTTCTGCACACCCTGTGGCAGCACAAGCTATACGCCAACTTGGAAAAATGCTCCTTCGGCATGGACCAGGTCCATTACCTAGGATACATCATTGATCAGAATGGCGTACATGTGGATCTAGCCAAGATCCAAGTCATCCGTGACTAGCCAGCCCCAACAACACTCACTGAGCTTCGGAGCTTCTTGGGCCTTGTCAATTTCTACTGCAAGTTCATGTTGGGATTCTCCCATATTGCATGGGCCCTCAGCCAAATAAACAGAGGTGGTGGTAAGGAAAAATTAGCGTGGGGTCAGTCCCAACAACAAGCATTCGATGATTTGAAGCAGTGCTTGTGCTCAACCCCAGTACTTTCACTACGAGAGCTGCAACATCCATTTGAGATTGAGACAGATGCTTCAGAATATGCAGTGGGTGTCATTCTCACTCAGCATGACCACCCCGTCGCCTATCATAGTGAGACACTATCAGAAACTGTCCGTAAGTACCCTACTTACGACAAAGAAATGTACTCCATTGTGCAAGCCTGTTGCCGGTGGAGACAGTACATTCTTGGGAAGGAGACAGTCATCCACACTAATCATAAGCCATTGCAGTTCATGCAGACACAAGGAAAATTGCAGAATGATCGCCATCAAAAGTGGTCCACATACTTGCAGCAATTCCACCTCAACAACAAATATAAAACAGGGAGCACTAATCACATCGCTGATTTCCTGAGCAGACCACCATTCGCGGCACTCACCATGGTGCTAGACTCTTGCAGCCATGAGACATCTAGATGGCCCCAACTCTATGAGACAGACCCTAACTTCACCACCACCTACCAAATGTTGGGTGCAAACGCAATTGTCAATAATTTCCATCTTCAGGATGGGTTGTTGTGTCGTTTAGGCCATATCTTTGTTCCATCAAGTGAGTGAGCGAAGATGATCTGGTAATTCCACTATAGTCATGTGGTAGGACACTTCGGCGTTGAAAAGATAGTGACGATGCTACATAAACATTTCTACTGGCCAAAACTTCGACAGGAGGTCAGCAAGTAAATCAGGTCCTGCACTACTTACACTATTTCCAAACCAAACACTAAGAAACAAGGCCTGTACACCCCTCTTCCTACTCCTGACAGGCCATGGGAATCCATCTCAATGGAATACATGTCGGGCCTCCCATCCACCAAGCGGGGAAATGACTGTGTT
>JZKD02S0888868.1:41525-55961 GCA_000966675.3 Picea glauca | reverse complement strand
AAGGAAATAAATGTAGGTTGATGACCCCCCCATGTACTAAGTCATGGATGTCGTGCATGCGGATCTTGATGTGCTTCGTCCACTGCCAATGAACTGGATCTCTGCAGATCTTTAGAGTGCTCTGGTTTTCACACCAGATGACGATTGGCCGATGAAATTGAATTCCCATCTCAGTGAGAAAATGTTGTAGCCACATAGCCTGAATGGTTATTTTAACTACCCCTCTGTACTCTGCCTCAGCTAAATAAAGAGCAATAGCAGCCTGCTTCTTTCTCGACCAACAGATAGGCCCAGAACCAAAATTGAGTGAGTAACCAGATGTGGACTTGTGATCAATCTATTGCTAGCCCAGTCGGAATTAGTAAACCCGGTGAGATCTAATGTAGATTTTGCTGCATAATAAATCCCAAAGGTGATGGTTCCCTGTACGTATCGAAGGATACGCTTTGCAACCTTCCAATGTATCTCATGCGACTCCTGCATGAACCTGGAAACTATGCCAAATGCATAGGAGAGGTCTGGTCTGGAGTGTGAGAGATAAAACAAGCTCCCCACTAGTTGTCTGTACAGTGTGTTGTCAACCAGTGGATTTTCCCCGCCATCCTCAAGTTTGAGTCCTGATAGAAAAGGATTTGAAGCAGACTTGTAGTATGTCATGTGACATCTCTCAAGGAGAACTCGTGCATACTTGGCCTGAGACAATTTTATGCCTGATGCATCCTGACTAATATCGAGTCAAAGGAATAAGTGTAGCGGACCCATGTCCGTCATCAAAAACATGTCATGTAGAATCCTCTTGGCTGCATATATCGTTGAAGTTGAGCAACCGATGATCAACAAATCATCAACATACATAACTAAGAGTAGAAGTGAATCAGTCATCTTGCGAATGTAGAAATTCAAGTATGATTTACAACGTACAAAGTTCTATGACAACAGGTAGGAGTCCATCTTGGCATACCATGCTCTCGGACCCTGCTTGAGGCCATAAAGAGATTTCTTCAGTCGACGAACCAAATATGAATCCTGCATAAATCCCTGGGGTTTCTCCATATAGATATCCTCAGAGATATCACTATGAAGAATTTCATTCTTCACATCCATCAGATGGACTTCCCATCCCTTGGTCGTCATAATAACAAGTTCCAAACTTATGGAATCCATCTTCGCTACTGGAGAGAAGGTCTCATCATAGTCAATGCTATGCACTTGCTAAAATCCTTTGGCAACAAGCCTGGATTTGTATCTTCTAATATGTCCATTTGTTGCGCTCTTGGTCTTGTAGACCCATCTGCATCTGCCAATTTTCCTTCCAGAAGAAAGGGGAACCATATCCCAAGTCTGGTTCTCGAGGAGGGAGTTGTACTCCTCCTGCTTGGCGGATTCCCAAAAGGGATTTCCAGCAGCCTCGCCATTAGACTGTGGATCTGAAGATTGAACCAAGAAAAGATTCCTAGAGGGAAATGGTTCAGTGGCAATGAGTG
This sequence comes from Picea glauca, assembly GCA_000966675.3. NCBI lineage: Eukaryota > Viridiplantae > Streptophyta > Pinopsida > Pinales > Pinaceae > Picea > Picea glauca. The sequence goes on along the minus strand of JZKD02S0888868.1, from coordinate 54,477 downwards.
AAATAGAAGGCTCCTCGAAATCATATCGAGTCCTCCTAGTATCGGCTGGATCACCAACAAGATCCCTTGCATCCTATAGAGTAGTTTGTGCCCACTTGGGCCTCTGCTCTGGCTCTGCATCTACATCTGGATGCTCTAAATCTGCATCTGACTGTACTGACTTTGTATTTGGATTATCTGAGTCCTTTGAATCAGAACTCTCATCTGAAGAAGAGTCGGCATGTGCATGCTCATCCTCTCATACAGGTGGAAGAATGAAGGTGTCTGCATGTGGTTGTTGAGGTACATGCGAGACACTTTCCTTGAATTGGACACTTCGCTCAATGATGAGTCGATCCGAGGAAAGACCAATAAGCTTTTGTCCCTTCACACCGTCAGGGTATCCAACTAAAATATACTCAGTGCTCTGTGGATCAAGTGCCTTCCTCTTTTCAGAGGGAATCCAATCCCATGCACGTGAACCGAAAATATGAAAGTGGGTCACTTCGGGTTTGAGGCCGCTCCAAGTCTCGTACGAGGCCTTATCCTTCACATATCTATGGGGAGATCTATTTTGTATGTATGTTGCACAATTAATTTCTTTAATCCATAGTCTCTTTAGTAGTGACTTTGTATGTAGCATGCAAGATGCCATCTCTTTTAGAGATCTGTTTTTCCACTCAGCAACTCTATTTTGTTGTGGAGTATAGGGAACTATGTGCTGCAATTGAATCCCTTCCTCATGACAAATATTTAGGATCTCATGATTGACATAATCTCCCCCATTATCATTTCGAACAACTTTGATTTTCTTTCCTGACTGTGTCTCAACCATAGATTTGAAATATTTGAGGTGTTGAAAGACCTCATATTTTTTCCTGAGAAAGTAAATCCATGTGAAATGTGAGAAATCATCAACAAATGAGAAAAGACCTCACTTTGTTGATTGATGGATGCGGTAAAGGACCCATGAGGTCACTATGGATCAGATCTAAAGGACAGGAATCTCTCTGAGTCTTTCCTTTTTCAAATTTCTCTTGAGGGTGTTTTCCAAGAACACATCCCTCATAGACTCCTTTGGAGAAATAGATGTCTAGTATACCATCAACCAATATTTGCTTTCTAATCTATTGAATATATCTGAAATTAAAATGTCCTAACCTTTCGTGCCATATCCTACTACTTTCATCAGCATGGGTAAGCAGTAAAGCATAATTTGGTTCAATAAATTCAGAAAATGTATACAATCTAGATTGATGATTTACCTCACCAGTAGCAACCCTGGAATTGGTTTGCATGTCATAGATGTCTGATGCATTTGGTGTGAATATGATTTTCTTTCCAATGCCAGAATTCTTCATCTGATACACGGAGAGAAGATTGATGGAAAGTTTTAGAATGTGCAACACATTCTTGAAGCTTCCATTGGTGAGTTCAATCCTTCCTTTGTCAGTAACCTCGACTGGAGAGTTTTCCCCCATAAAAATAGGAGGACCTTTGCATGCATCCAATGAAGAATAGACTTCTTTTGTGGCAGCCATGTGATGTGATACTCCTGAATCTATGATCCAAGCATCGGGAGAGGAGTTGATGGCAATCAAGGCATGGCTAGAGTTTCCTTTCTTGGAATTCTGATCTTCTGAATTCTTCTACTTGGCACCCTCGGGGATGTGATCTCCAAGTTTGTTTTGCTGAATTATTTGACTCATTGGATCTATTTTTTTTTGCATGCATGGGGATTCTGGATGGAATCATTTATGGAAGTACGTGCATTTTTTCCCTTTTATTCCCTTTCCACCTTTGGATCTGGAGGCATCGATGAAGGGTTTTGAGTACCCTTCCTTCTTAGGATGTGAATGAGATTTAATTTTGTCTTTATCTTTAGATTTTTTATATTGATGGCTACCATATTGCACAATAAATGCATACGCATTTGGGCCTTTGATTTTTCCCATGTTGATGATCTTGGTTTGCTCTTGTGTCAGGGATTCGATAAAGTCCTCAAGAGAAGGCATCTTCCACGTGGCTCCATAGGTGAATTTGAATGAATGGAATGTTGATACGAACATGGAGAATTTAGGACCAATTTTGGAGAGAATGGTAAGAACCATTTGTTTCTCCTCCTTAGATTTATCAACCTCGCAAGTTTTGAGTTGCGACAGTAAATCCTTGAATTTTGTAAAGAAATCTTGGATATTGTCGAATATTTTTGGATCCAATGTGAGAAATTTCACCTCCATCATGTGTCCCCTCATCTCATCATGTTTTCCAAAGAGCCCTTCCAAGGTGGTCAAGGATTCATTGGGGTTTTTACAGGAAGATATGTGAAAAAGGAGATCGGGAGAAATAAGACTGCAAATAATTTTGAATGCTTCATCCATTCGATTCAGATACTTGGATTTTTCTATGGTTGATGTCGGTTTTGTGTCTGTATTCAAGGTTAACCTATACAATCCTCTATTTCGGATATGTATGACTATTTTCTCTTTCCATGCAAAGTAATTGCAAGGTGTAAGAATGAATTCTTTTGGGAATCCATCTTTCCGTTGTCTTCAATCTTTTGTACTTGCAAAAACATTTGGTGTAGCTTTTGCTTAGCAATTCGTTGGCTCTGATACCATGTAAATGTGTTGAACTTGCACAGAATTGATCTATGTAGAAAATACCACACATTTGCAAAGATAAATTGAGAAATAATAAGAAAGAGAGAAAGAATGAAGAATTCTCATTAACCGTAATGAATAATGAATAATTTACACATGATATACAATGTATAACTCAATCAATGCGCACTAGAGGAGAACCAATGTGCCATAGTGGTGGTCTAGAGTCATATGGACACACACCAGAAGTTAAGGGAGTGAACTTCCACCTAGTCTAGTCTCTCAGGAAGTTACAGGAGTGAACTGCCAACTAGTTGAGTTAACTAGTCAACTAGTCTTCATTAACTGACTGAAAGAGAGTGTAGTGTGGAGTAGATCAAGGAATCATGGGTAATGCGTCAGTCTGGTGATGAAACCAAGGCTAATGCACATTATCATGGTGATGATCCCAATATTGCATGGTGACAAAACCAATGTAGCATCTAGACTTAACTCAACTAGTCGAAATCAAATGTCAACTGAAGAGAATATTCTCCCCTAAACTTTAGGAGACTGAATAATAACTAATAAACATAGGAAAAAAATTAGGACCTTAGGAAAAATAAATCCTAGGTGTGTGTGAAGTAACTCCAACACCTTCGATAACCCAATATCTCTTGTTTCAATGTGTGTAGGAATAGGTCTTACGAGGAGATGTTGAGGTTCTCATGTACTCTACGACGAGAACGTGTCCCCAAGTGGGAGCCATATGCTACCCCCCAAAACTAGAGGTAACTAAGGATATGATGTCTTTAGGCCCTCAGGTTGAAGACATGGAGTACTAAGAGGTAGATGAGCAGGAAGATCCCCCTCTCTTACCACACATCACCATTTGATCAATGGTAGAAACGTCCACCACACCAGCTTGACCCACAGAGGACATCATGTATTTCTTCATGAGGTAACAAGTCTGGTATCATGGTAAGTGTGTCATTTTAATAATTGAAGCACCTGAACATGTTTCAAAGGATCCTTTCTTGATTTTAAAAACGGTTTCTTAGAGATTATTCCTTTTTCCTCATTTCACCTTGGTGGTTGACATGCTTTTCTAGTAAGTGTGTCACCCTCGGGAAAAGGGTTTCTACTGGGGGTCTCCTTGAAGGGTCAGCGTACCATTCCCATCTATACTTACCACTTTCCATGCTTATTCCCCTATGTTTCCTCATCTTTTTGGCCTTTCATTCTTATTGACCCAAGAAGGGCTTGTACCTCATTTCATGGGAAGAAGGGGCTAAAGGCTTAGAGAGGTTGTAGCTGGAAAAAGATAAGAGCCATAAAATTATCCTCTAGATGCTCGCCCTAAGGTCCTAAGAGCAATGAAACACTTCTCCACAAAAAAAAATCAAGGACCTGTAAGAAGGAAAATACATAATTAATAAATGTCCCGCTTGTTGAGGGAATGCATTTTGTGGTGTCTTTTACTTTCCTTGCACATGACACTCTGTGCATTCCTATATTCAAGTGGCATTGTGGTGCTCCTTACTTTCCATTGCACATAGAAATCAATTCTTTGGACCATAATGAATTAATGAAAAATGAAGGGCTTGGAAAAGGGTTGCATTGCAAACAAGGATGCATCACACCCTCTACAAAGGCACCCATAAATGAGACAATATGAGCCCTTGTATGTCAACAAACCCCATACCCAAGAGCCATACCCCCATCCACCTCATAATCTTTTACATGACTTAGAGAGGGTATTCTTGGGAAACACTCCTTGACTTGGGGATTGATTGACCCAATAGGGCACCATGTCAACCCTCCCATACTTAAATTTAGCAAGGTGTATAAGGTCTTTAAGCATTTGTTTAATTTGAAAACGAGGGATTTGATGCACATGTTTGGGTGGATATTTTATTAAATGTGGATTACTTGGCATGATAAATGTGAATTGTGGACCCTTGGAGGGCGTACTTTTTTTTCTTTACAGGACCTTTCCAAGTGTAAGCTTTTTCATTGAGGGACTAGGTCACTTGGACCTTCATAGGGGTTTGAAGCCCACAGGATGGATGATGTGCCCCACTCATTACACACTTGAGAAGATTAATGTTGCCTTTGTAGGCACTTGGACAGTGTGTGATGATGACATTGTGGCCCCTTACACCTGAACGTTGGCCTTGAGAGGCCTAGGACGTCATACCCTATCCCTTGATGTCACCTTGGATGATGGGGTTATGAAGGGGTTTGATGGTTCTAGTGATGATGTGATTTTATTTTATGGATAGAGATGTATTACTTTTCACTCTAGCACATGATGAGATGACACATGGCCTTTGGAGTCCAAATGATCTTCACTTGCAGGCTCAAAGTCTCATTTTGATGCCTAGCTTCACCCTCTAGGGCATGACATCACCCTTCTAAGGGATTTAATTCATGTAATTTTATATTTTTAAGTTGTAAAAGGAAAATAGAGGAGGTTGGACTCCTTATAATTTGTTGTTAACATTTTAAAGTGGAAAAATTAGGTTTAGATGACCTTGTATAAATAAAGGTCATCTCACTTTCATTTTATCGTCATGGTTTTGAGGATTACATAAGACTCTTGGCTAAAATTTTCACCCTACTTGGGAAACTCGCTAGCTCTCTTCTTTGGTGCATTTTGGATGGAATACTTGTCTATTAGAATAAAAATGCTAGCATTATCTCTTGATGCTTGTTTCTTGGCAATTGTGGTGGAATATTCTTGATAAGTAATGGTCTTTTCATGCTATCTCTTGAATTAGGTAAGAAATTTCTCCAATTGAATGTTTTCTTCTTGATTTCAAGGTTAATTTGTCAAAAACTTTGGAGGAGTATAAGGGAATACACCCTCCATCAAGATCTATCTTTGTTGTCTTTGAAAGGGCTATTTGCAAAGGTTGCTACAAGGAGTAAAAGGGCTTACACCCTTGTAGATTTACCTTGCTAGGTTTGTTTACTCTAGGGAGTAAAAAGGCTTACACCCCTAAAGGAGTAATAACCCTATCTCATAAACAAGAGACCCCGTAATCCAATAGATAAGGAACTAATCTTGTTTGCATTGGAGATTGAAATTGTGCATTGGTAAATGAGATATCAAGGAGATTTAATTGTTCAAGTTTAAAATTTATTCTTACATGCTCAAAGCTATATTGTTCCCGAAGGGAATCTTGTTTAGCCAAGTGATCTCATTGTTGTAATAAAACTTTAGCTACAACCATTAGGGTTGCAAACTCTCTCTTTATTCACTTTTTACTTACCCTTCTACTGCTAAAATTTGCTTGCAAGCTTCCATAATTGATCCACTAGTTAAATGTTATTGTTTGGGTGGACTATTTTTTTTATTTTAGTGGCTAGAAACTTCTACTATAGCAAATGATTGCTATGTCCATAAGGCTATTTTAAAATCTTTCTAATAACTCTTAGTAACATCCCACTAATTGATATTAAAATCTTGCTCTAATCATTGGAAATTTATCTACTTGTTGCTAGCTTTATTTCCAACATCTTGCATTTGATTTTTTATGGTTAATTTTGTAGATGTCATAACTTATTTACAACTGATATATATTTCCATATTGCTTCAATTTAGGGACAACAAGTTTTCTTGTTGATTCCCCATTGGTTTTGAGGCTTTATTTATCATATATTGTCTTGTTTTTGGAAGGGATAACGTTGTTTTGCAAGCCTCATTTTCACTCTTTACCTTGACCTATAGGGGTATTTTCCATCTCTTTCACTTTCCATCGCAATCCCCCTAGGGTCACCGGGAATCCTCCATTGTGTTGGACTTGTCCTTGACTAAAACAAAGAGGACAACTATTGAGGTGACAGTGATAGTTGTTCCTAATTGTGTCACACATTCCGTGGATTAAATTGAGATTTTCCCAAACTACAGATTGTGCAATAACATCTCTTAATAAATTTCATATGATATTGATACTAATAAAATATTATTATATTAATTCAATCACTTAAACTATGATGAAAGAAGAATTATATATAAATAATAAAAACAAATAAATGAAAGAAAAAAATATACATAAATAATAAATAGAAAGAATCTTTATAAAAAGAAATAAGGGATACAAATAAACATAATCATAACTACATTAATACTTCATCTGATCCCTCCAATGAAGCATCAGAGTTCAACATCAAATCAAGGAAAACCAAGGACAAACCTCCAAAATAACTCAGGCTTCATTAATCGTTGTCGCTAGAATGTTGTTCTAATGCACGATGGGTATGTCATAGAACACCTAGAGAAGGAAGTTGAAAATTGACCAGCATGTGTGTTCCATTTCATTGCCAAACCTTGTAGAACATGGGTATTTAAGCTTTAAAAAAAATAAAAAATGACGGAAACATTTCCTTCAATTCCAAGCGGATGAAGCTAAAATCATAAGCATGATCAACACGGTGCATGGCTCGAATATTTAAATGTTGAATTCAGACAACCATGATAAGAGAACATCAACTACATCTCATTGCTTATGTGTATCTCATCTCTTATGTGTATGGGCCTCCTACATACGGGGCGGTTGGAATGAGATCGGATCCAAGGGTAGAAAGATGTCAATGAATATCTTTTAATAGACTCACCCACACTGAAATCTACACAAAAACAATATACTGGCAACGGTTTTATGCACAAAACAAACATAAACAATAATACACACAATAGCTACTCTATTCACACATTTGTTTTATATTCCTAGACCCTCCCGTGAGGGATTTAAGTTCATAGAAATCAGCTATGATACCAACTTAACAAACCAGTATGTAAAAAACAATTTTGTATATTTTTATTATTCAATCAAGCAGATATATATACATGAAGTTTTCTCTTAACAACATAAAAAAATTATGAAAAAATCTCTCAACCACACACATATAAATAAGATTTGATAATGGGAGAATATTTCTTACAATTAACTAGATCTAACAAATTCAAATCAATATCTAATATAAGTATTAATTATAACAATCTATAATGTAAGCATTAAATCTATATTCCCAATTTTTTATTGGTCCTCGAGATCTTGATGAGACTAAATATCCTCCCTCATGGAAAAAAAAATCATTTACTTAATTGTCAGAATTTAAAATTGATTTTAAAAATAACTAAAATTGATTGGTCGAATTGATTAATTCTAAACTTCCTACATTTAGTAGTTGTGAGTAGCCCACCTCCTCCCCACCACTTTGCACAATATGTATGCAGTAGTAACTCTGAATACGAATAAGCAGTAGTCGAAGCTCTGAAATAGTCTAAGCACTAAGAAACACCTTCTACGTGGATACCACCTCCATAGTCTTGCACAATTTCCTATGTTGGAATATATAATTCCTATTTATCTAATATGTTTGCTGATGTATTCAGAAGTAGAGTCAATTTCTACGTGAGTTGTCTGATCTTATTCTTAAGAGGTTGTTTGAGAGTTGGATTTGTGAGATCTTTGTTTGGTGTATTGTTGAAATATTCTCTCAATCTATCATTCTATATTTGAAATAAGTTAGATCTAATAACAACCTATACACTTTATATAATAAAGTGTAAATGATATTATTCTATAATTAATTATTTTTATATAATACTCTACTCTCTAGTTAGTTTTAATATGGTATCAGAAAAAGATTGATCGTAACTCCCTCATGGAGTGCCCAGGAACATAAAGACAGTATAGTATTGTCCATCGATTTGTTGCTCTTGATCTGTTGTGTTTGTTGTTGAGTGGGTATTTCCACATTAAAAGGCTTCGGGCAACGTTGGTGCATTGAAGAGAGCAGCGCGGGGCCGAAGATGCAATCATTGAGTGAGATTGAGGACGGGGCTATGTATATAACTGAAGGCGTTGGTAATGATGAGGAAGGAAGCCACCAAAGAAGTGTTATTCCTCTCTACTGGCCGAGAGATAACTTTTTATGCATGTCATGTTCCCGTGGTCAAGAAGGTGAATCGATCTTAGACGTGGCCTATAGATAATAATGTTCCTCTTCATCTGGTACTTGGCTATTTGCAGTTTGACTGTGCTCCCTCCATAGTAAATCAAATACAGGGAGATTTGGGATGGAAAGCTCGACCCGCTAGCCATAAATGTTTTCTGGAAATGTTCCCATGCACCCATGTTCTTCTTTACAGTTTGTTATGTGCTTTTCTCTTCTTTAGAGGAATTATCAGTCCATTTCTCCATTCAATCGTACCTATTCGAGATTCTAAGGTCTCTGCGTGGTGAGTCATGGCTTGAATATTGTGTCAAAATTATGTTTGGTGCAACGCTGGAAGCAACAAGTGTTCCTTAAAATCTAGTGCATGTAAAGTTCTTCTATAAGGGAGAAAGTACGGAGGAAACAAGAGTTTAAGAAGAATATGGATCATTTTTTGTTGAGTTGAATTGCACTTTCTGTGCAAGCTATTTTAACATATTAGTGAAAAACACATTTTTGGTGAAAACGTTTTTGAAATTCCTACATTGTTTAGAGTTTATCTTCATTTCATGTCTTGGAATTGGATATTTTTTACTTGTATTAAGAGTAGCTAACTCAATATGAAGGTGAGGTTATTTTTTTAGAATCCATGACTCTAACAAATGATAGGGAAAACATGGAGATCCAAGACAATCAATGAAATGAAGACCAAAGATGCTTCATGGCGGAAGATAAAATTATAGTGCAGGTGGAGTTGCAAGAGCTCAACGCATGCACCAAAATACCATTGGATGGTCTTCGAAGGGCCTCCATAGATTAAAAACTCATAGGATTACATGGAGGCGTTATAATGAAGTGAGGTGAAAATGACCATTCCATCAATTCACACATCCTTCAAACCAAGTGACAAAAGTGAGATTGAGTTGTGATTTAACAAGTATTGCTATTGATATTTTTTTGTTTGAAGGTGTGCATAGTTATGTAATTCAAGTTGTATGAAGCTTCCCTTAATGGTATCAAGTGGTTATGTGTGGCATGGTCAATAATGAAATCATGTAAATGGGCTTTGGAGTTATGATAATTTGTGTGTGGTTTTTTGTACCTGATTAAAATTTTGTAGGGGGTGCATGATCAGTTGTACCCGACACCCCAAAGTTGTCCAAGTTGTATAGTCTCATCATAGGCAAGTTAGTTCCTCATGTTTTTTGTAAGCCTTGCTATTCAGGCATACTTTTTGTGGTGCGGATTCACACGAAATTATCTCTCTTATGCATAAAGAGGATGTGGCATCAAGTTGTGGAATTAACCACTCTTCATGTTCTTTAGCTTGTTCATAGTTTACAGGTTCTACAACATTCATTACATGGGACATCAATGCATAATATTTATACTTTATAGGTGGTTGAGTTTGTCGTGATGACCTCCTTGGTCCTTCACTGCTTCCATCTCTTCTCCTTCTTTGTGGAGATTCTTCTCCACTTGATGTATCATGACTGCTTGAAGTGTCCATACTACTTTCATTCCTCTCTAGATCATGTACATGTTCTTGTTCCTGTTTAACCAATGCATCTATTTTGACATGATCATCATTGTCATTAGAAATATGTCAAATACCTTCATTCATTGTATCACCTTTATCTGCATTCTCATGAAACACCACATCTCTACTAGCGAACAAATTATGTCAATTTGGATCAAACAACTTGTATGTTTTCTGATTAGAACAATAGCCAATAAAATTGCACTTAATTGATTTTGCATCAAGTTCCCTTCTCTCATACTTAGGAATATGTGCAAATTCCTTGCATCCAAACACTCTTAAATGACAGACATTAGGTTTACAACCATGAAAAAATTAAAATGGAGTTTGAAGATTTAATTTCTTAGTTAGACTAAGATTTTTTAAATAGACATTAGTATTAATGGCTTCTTCCCAAAAGCCTTTAGAAATATTTTTTCCTTGAAGCATAATGTGAACACACTCCACCAATGTTTTTTTTCCTCTGCTCAACAATTCCATTTTTCCGATGTGTATGTGGCACTGTAAATTGTTGTTGGATCCCATAGTTTTAACAATAACTTTTAAATGCTCTTGATGTATATTCACCACCTTGATCAGATCTGAGAATTTTAATGCATTTATTTGTCTACTTTTCAACCATATTTCTGAATTCCTTAAAATACTCAAACACATCACTCTTCCTTCTTATGAAATTGACCCAAGTATATCTAGATCTATCATCAACAAAAATAAGAAAGTAGGATGCACCACCGAGTGATCTAGTTTGCATAGGTATGCATACATCAGTATGGATTAATTCAAGTATTTCAGTTTGTTTTTTCTCTGTATGTATGGGAAACTCCTCTCTATGTTTCTTACCAAGTGCACATGCTTCACATTCAAAATGATCATTATTCATAACAGGAAGACCTTCAACCATTGTTTTTCTTTGCAACAACATCAAATCATTGTAATTGAGGTGCCCATACGTGTGATGCCAGAACTCTTCAGTTGACATTGTTGTACATGGCTACTACCTCCCACCAGTCTTGAATTGATCGGTTATGAGCTTCCTGCATTTAATATACGTTGGGATTATCTTGACACTGGAGTAGCTCTGACAATCCCATCGCCTCCCCCTACTCTATACAATATGTACGCAGTCAAACCTCTAAGAAGCACCTTCTACCTAGCTATCGCCTTGCACATTGCCTTCTACCTAGCTACTACCTTCGACCACCATGCACAATGCTAAATATCCAAGGTAATATATATTCTAGCGGTGGTAGCTATGTATAGAGTGGCTAAAGGAGACTATTATTGTGCACATGTTATCATGAGGTCTAACTAGAACTTCCCAAGCCAACCAAGTAAGATACAAACCCTTTGTTTTGAAACTTTTAAAGAAGTATTGTTTTGTGGATAGGTTCATGAGAGGGGCTCTACCTAGTAGGAGGAACCAGTGACAACCAACTTCCCACTCTACTAGCCTTCCTCGTCTTTCTATCATTATCTATATTCCTACTATTGTGCATGTGTTGAAATGAAGCAGACATGTGACCCTCCATGTATCCTCACTAAAGTTGTACAATGAATTGTTTTTATCCAATGTGTTGTTTCCCATGCATTTTCACACACTACCAAATTTTAAATGGTAGTGTATTATTTGAAAAAAATGGCGTTGTGTTGTGAGAATGTTGTACTAATGCAATCAAATACCACCTGTACATCCAAGTCCAATAATATGCGATTAAAATAAGCATGAAATGTGTCTATATAACTCTAAAAACTTACAATACTACCCAACAGCTTTGATTTTGCATTAGGATTATCTGATCAAATAGGTGCTTTTAGGTGTAGCTCTCTATTGGCCTTCCCAATATTTGAAGAAATTGTTGCAATCGACAGTTTGAAGTTTGTAGGGTCAATGTTCAATCAAATTGAGAAATTGGACATGGCAGTCATTTTTTGTGGCTACCTCTGAGGGAAAAACTAAGATACGTGATAATGGATCATTCGCAAGAAATGATTATTAATCAACAACTTCTTCTACAAAACACTTTCTTCATCTGTTCTGCAGAGGAATCCTTTCACTCGCACCACACCGCCCACCCAATGAGTTCCTCCCTTAATAAATTGATTATCCCTCATTGTTGATGTGTTCATACTCTCTTGTGATTCTCATTAGCATAATTTAACTCGAAATTAGAAATAGACTTAATAGTCATTGAAGATTTACTAAAAGAAGAAGTCATTGGATCCCTCAAAGAGTTGACTCTTTGCATCCTTATTTGCACATTGAATAAAACATTAATGAACACTCCTACATGTTGTCTATTGAATGGGGGGCATTTAATCTTGTTAGTTGATGCGGTTAATAACATGTCAAAGTTCAAGGACACGCATTAATGCTGTACACAATCATTTATTGACGTGTGAAGTTCCTTTCCTAAGAAAACATGTGTGAAGTTGTTATTCTTAGAAAAAAGTGTTTCCCTCGGTCTATTTTCCAATAAATATTAGCTATTATAATGTTATTTCATTATATCAATTCAAATGTTATTCACTAATATTTTAATAACAACGTAACAATTGGATGTGGATTATACCTAATTGTAATTTTATAACAACTCAACAACTTGCTTTTTCTCTTTAGAACCTCTAAATAGGCAGAAGACCATAATCTAATTAAAAAGCTATCAATCTCCACAACTAGTTCCACCTATTGCGCCATTGATTTTTAAAATAGTTTGGATCCGGTCCTATAGTTGTATTGAGAAAGATACCTCCAAGCAAGGACTCCATTTTGTAGTCATTATTCAATTTGTCTTTATTAGTCCCTGCCGGAAGGCCAAGGGCAGGGACTATAGCGATGAGTTCATCGCTGACTTTCAATTAGTTGTTAGTTGACTTCGAAATTTTTGTAAAAATGGTAATGTTT
>JZKD02S0888868.1:27373-41515 GCA_000966675.3 Picea glauca | reverse complement strand
AATGCTACAGAAAAAGACAATGACCTATGCCGGCCTGGTTGGCCTCCAAAAATTGGTTGTGGATTCAGCCGGGCCAAGTTTTCCAATTTCTAGGCATACCATTTACCTTCCAGGTGTCGCTTAGAGACCTCTGATAAGTGGTGGTGCAGCGAGTGGAGAATAAGATAGATAAATGGATCATTATGCCCTTAGTTCTAGCAACAAATTTCAAATTTGCACCAAAATCCTGGCTGCAACTCATGTATACTATTAATCATGTTGGGTTCCCTCCAAAGCGGCCTATTCATGCTTAGAAAAGGCCCTCGGAAATGTTCTAAAAGATGAAAAAGGGAAAGGGTTTAACAGAGTGAATTGGGAGCTCTGCTGCTCTCCAATCAATTTTGGTGGCTTTAGCATTTTTTTAACCAAGATTCAAGCCCAAGCACTATGTACCAAGTGGGTGGTTAGAGCTGTGGAGGGCGGTTACCACCTGAAAAGGCATAGAGGTTATTCTAATATTACATGGCATGCATTTGAGATGGTTTGTTTGGTGAAAGTTTTAGACGGTCCTGTGGTCTATGGCACATATAAAATCAGGGCCACTTTCACACATTTGGAGACATATCCTTTTTTAGGAGCGCTCGGCTTTATAACATAGTTGTGGGGTAGATCTTCCATTCCCCGAAGCATTGGCTACATCTTTGGAGGAGCGCTTCACCATTAGAGGGTATTATTAGGATAATTATCGCATTTTCATGGAATGGAAGGTCTAGATGCATAAATTGAGGGAGCGCCTAGCTTGAGGAGAGGCCACATGTCATTATGGACTCATTCAAACCCCTTGATCATTATTTATTCTACCCTATAAGAATATGGATGGAGGTGGAAAAGTATGTACTGCAATGCATTTATCCACCCAAAGTGAGGCCGGGATCTACAACAGACAGAACAAGCAACCCCATCCGATTGGTAGTAAAAAATTTCAATCGCTAAGAGTGCCCGTTGAGACTCCTCTGTCCCCACCGGTCGCAGAGGAAAAAGCTTCTTCGGTTGGGCACCTTTTCAAGTACCAATGGATTCAGTTCCAATTGAAGCAAACATTGAAGCAGCACCCATTTCTTAAGTTTATTCATAAGTTATTTACCTGGTTCCAACTTCATCCCTTCCAATTATAAAGTCATCGCCTGACAGAACAAAATGTTTCAATATCTAGCCTTCTTCCCTATAAGCTCTCCTTACCTACCTAAGCGGGAGTCCCCGCCTCTACGTTGCGCGGTTGATTCACTTACCCCGAAGGATCTAATCAGGCCGAAGGAAATGGAAAGGGTGAATAACGGGGGAATGGAATCACGACCTCGGACTGAGTGTTTTCCCTACTGTACTAAAGGGCGAGTTTGTCGATGCGGTTAACGCTTTTTGAGAAAACGGCAATACGCTAATTGCCCTACTATACTACATGGGGGGAGAGTAGTGCAATAGGTTGTGAGGGTGGGTGGGATAGTTCATGAGAGCGAAATCAGCTTCAATGAAAGGTTCGACTATATGCATAAGATCTTTTCTGCTAGACTGTACCTCCACTATGGATAGGGACCAATGGTGTGAGGCTTCGTCGAGAGCTAAAGCAGGAATATAAGTGCTTTCTCTTTCTATTTCTCTTTTCCAATGTCACTCCCATGCCCATTATAGAGTAGGGCATCCTCCAATGCTTTGCCCGCTGTGCTAGCTCCCTCATCTCAATCTCGTGAAACGGGTTTCTTTTTAGCTCCCATGTTCCCTACCATGAATAGGGGCCCCTACCAGCCTTTCTAAGAAAAAGAACTCGCTTTCACTTGTCAAACCAGGCTTGAAACATGCTTGCTTTGGATTCGTCGGTTTATCCCACCCATGTGCTACAGGACCCAACTATTTCAACTACTTATCCTACCCTTCCGGTGCTATTCTTGACTGTGGGGACAATATCTTTAGTACCAGTTATGGTGACCGCATCTGCTAGCATGTGATGCAAAGAAGCGAGCTGAAAGAAGCAAGCTCGACTCGGCGGGAATAAAGATTCATTCGGGGTGGGTGGGGCGAGTTTGAAATAGGTAGGGGCGAGCGAGGAGCTGAAATGAAATAACATGGTGAGAGCTGGATTTTTGAAAACAAAGACTGCCTCAGTATAAATTTGGATTTCGCCAATTATCAAACTTTAAAATAACGTAAATACTATATATGTAACATAAAATGAATCAACTCCATCCTGAATGCATCATCATGTGTGACGTGCATGTTACGTGATCAACATCAAATAGATGCATCTTCACATGTTACGTATATAATACGACCCACACCTGGGGGTTAGGGTACGACATCTTAGGTTAGGAGACCACAGGCAGTAGGTGCGCCTCTTCCCCGAAACCTTTAGGTTGAGGACTCGACCAACGAACGGGAGAGAATACAACCTCTGAGATCGAGGACGAGCCCATGAATGACCTTCGGACCCTCAACCTCCATCAGCCCCCACAAATGGTCGAGGGAAAGGAAGCAACTAACTGCTTTTCTATTGATCACTCGTATTATCTACGATTTCATAACTTGGGAAAATGAAATAGGTAGAGGTAGATCTCCTTGCTAAGAAAGCTCAAGAAAATAATTAAGAACTGCCTGCTGAAAGCTTGGGATGCAGAATCCAAATTAAGGACTGAACTCCAATAACTGCCCCGAAGAAAGCGGTAGATCTATCTCCTCTAGCTGAGCTGGGCGGGAAAAGGCGCAGATGATTATTGTTTGGTTCTTACTACCACAACTTTTGATGTGAAAAAATATAAATCAATTAAGAAATGAATAATTATTTTTTAATAAGTTTATTTTTCAGCAATATAAAATTTTATTGTAATTCATGTATTTTTAAAATGAATTAAATTTTTTAATAACAAGTCTATTTTAATTAATTTGTTTTTTTAAATGAATCAATTTTTTTACAAACAAAGTCTAATTTAATTAGTTTATTTATTTTTAACAGAAAGAGGGGGAATCTTTTATTGAAAAGAAAATGACGTTAGAAGACATCTCAGGAGTACATCTAGTCCAAAATTTATCACTGAACTATCAAAAATTTCATATTGTAGGGCCACTACAACTACTGATAACAATGTTACATTTTTTACATTTTGCTTACATCCATATGCCTTTCTTGAATACAATCTATAGTAAATGCTCAAAATATATAAACAAAAATGAAACAATTTTTAAAAAACCTTAGCTAGAAGGTTTAATTCGATATCATTACCCTATATCTAGCGTCGGGGCATTAAAATCCAACTAAATAGGGATTGTTGCTAGCGAAGAAGTTGTGTCTGTGTTTCCTGGAGTGACATTATCAGCTAGAGGAGGCATAATATGTTGTGTTTTGGCACAAACTTCTTCCAATTGTTGTCGAAGAGCGGAGCATTCATCTTGGCGCTATAAAATGCTATCTCTTTGATTCATTGATTCTTCCAATACTCTAATCATTTGGGTCGGGAGTCTGTTGTAACAAAATTGCAAAGAGAACATCGAATTTCTAGTATCAGCTAGTTCCTCCTCCAGTTGTTCCACCTTTCTTTCCCACTGCCCTAAATTCTTGGCTTCCATAACTTGTCGTGGACACCTGAGCTCATTGAATTGCACAAGAGGTAACTAGACTTGAAGCGAGACGATCAAAGAAAGAGAGTATAACAGAAATAAATCTCCCTCACCAGAATGAAATATTTGAGCAGAATAGGAGCCATGACTAACATAAAATACCACCCACACATGAGTTGAATCACCATCACTTACTCTCCACCTTCTAAAATCATGAATGGAAGCTACGGAAAATATGCAAATGCTCATGATCGTCCCACATTGCAGGGGAAACAAATGTTGAAGCGGAAGAAAATATTGCTCACGTCGAGTCAGGATATGAAGGGATCATGGGAACGCATGCCAAGAATGCATTGAGGGGCTTAAGACAACATCTTGATAGTTGCATGCATTTATAATGATTTGAGGAGCCATGTGTGGTGAAACGGGCTCCCGGGAGGGGGGGAACACATGCCAGGAATGCATTGGGGGGATTGAGACAACTTCTTGACAGTTGCATGAATTTAAAATGATTTGAGGGGCCATGTGTGGTGAAATGGGATCCCGAGAGGGGGGGACCCACCCACCCCCACTCTTTTTTAAATTGATTTTTAAAACTTATGAAACCAATTGATCACGAGCCTTCCATGGGGGAAAAGATCCAATTCCTTCCCCTTTCCAAATTTATTAAAGGAATTTGTGTGCTCATGGATTGCTTCTTGAGATTATAATATATTTATTGAGAGAAATCCTTCTTGAATTCCAGTGGCCTGATTGGCTCATCTATCAGCGTCCTAGTTATTAGATCTTAACACATGAAAAAAATTTATTATGCCAAAGAGCTGAGATTCTTTGTAAATTATGTGAAAAGGATCGAAGATGGACATTCTTTGGAAGAGAGTTAAACCTTGCATGTTTAATTGTCAATTTAGAATCCCCAACCACTCCGAGAAAAGAAATGCCTTGATCCTTTGCCAAAATTAGACCCTGTAATAAGGCATAATCTTATGCTTGGTTAATAGAATATTTTCTGATGCTCCATGCAAAGGTGGATTCTAAATTACCTCTTGGGCCATACAACACCCCTCCCACACCTACCACCCCGGATTTATTTATTTTAAAAAATGAATTTTTATTTATTTATATTTTTAACTGAAATAGAGAAATATTATATTATTTTAAAAGGTGTAGATAGTGATAACAATAGAGTACACAGGTTTTCTTTAGTGATTCAAATCCCAAAGTCAAGAGGCTCTTTATTGTTACATAGAACAATTTACTGCAAACTAAAAAAAAATGCATTCCATCTCCTTCTACCCCAAAATGGAGGCTCTTTCGTGATAGGAGGAGTTGAATTCTCTGTTTACTTTTAGGATTTGACTACTAGTTTAGGATGAGTCTTTGGATTTTGTTGTTATTCTTCCTCTTGATATTGAAGGGTTTCTAAGTGATTATTGTTGGGATTAGATAGTCCTAATTGAGGCTTTGTAGGTTGGGATCCCTTGGGTCATTACTTCTTGCACCTTCTCGACATTGGTTTGAAATTTTCATGTTCATTGTTGTTCTGGTGGGGTGGAGCCTACTTAAAGGAGGTTTTGATTCTTGTTTACTTGGGAAGTACTTTGCAAAGTGGCCATACTCATGGAAAGGGTTACACTAGAACAAAAACATTTCATAAGCAAGGGCTTGAAGATGACTCCAACCTTCCATATCATGTTGAATCGCTTATGAGAGCCCCTTTCCTAAGTCCACTCCCACACATATTCTAACAGAGGTATATATCTCCCACTTTATCGCAATGTGGTCAATGACACAACCCATATTATCTCCAATAGCTTTGAGAGTGATTTTATCCAAAAATATTATGGGGAGATGCGGAAGCCTAATCCAAATAGGGGTTTTAACACCCCTATTTCCCCCAGTTTGTAAATATAAATATGTTAGCCAAGAGACTAAGGCAAACTTGATATGTGTGAATGTTTGATTTGATGAACCTTTGTATAAAAAGGTCAAGGAATGTAATTTATAATATTAATAGAAATAGATAAGTGTTGCATGACTGCTGAAAGTGGGGGTTTGCCAAGATAGACCATAGATGCTATGAAAGTGATGGTGAGGGGAACCAGGATTGGTTGAGATAACCCCACCAAACCAGTACCTTGTTGGATTTAATTACTCAGGACCATAACAATCCTCTGACCCATGAATGAATTACAATCAAGCTGGTAGGTGGGAAGACCTCCTCAAGATTTAATGAGGGGATGAGGCAAAGCGCCCATCTACAAGGCTTTCAGACCTGACCACGGACTGGGAATTCATACCACACGCAATCTTGTTGAGGAAGGAAAGAAAGGAAGGCATGGGGGGGAGAGGAAGAGCTGTGAAGAGAAGCAGAGAATGGAGACTAAGCTCTCAATTTCCAAAAAGAAATAGGAAACAAACGTGTTCTAGTCGCAGGACGTGGCTAGCAGGGTTATGATACAAGATGATAAATGAGGGTGTTGAGTGACTGAGGAAGTACTCAGGCATGCCTCCTTGCTTGGTATAGAGAGAACCCGTTGCCAAGATCCTATGGGAGGAGGAGAGAAACCTTTGTCCCTGACTGTTGATGAGTCGGAAGAAAGAATTCTCTCTCAGAGCATCGTCGTCTAGCTTGGGGGTGGCCAGTGGTAAATCCGTTAAGGGTGACTGATCCTATGGTTGGGTGGAAACAAGCACCCCTTTCAGCAGTCACATCACGTCGTTTGTTTATGATAAGTGTTTTCATACTTTGTGTATTGAAATGGAATAATGGGTGAATGCATGTATTTATCTGTCTATAAATGGTTTCTGTAATGAATGATCAAGTTATGTGTATGCATTTATCTTCTTTTGGACTTATGCTTCCGATTGATCATCTATATGCCCCAGCTTAGCCTTCAAGACATCTTGGGACATAAACCTGTAGGAGGGTTGGGATAGAAAGCAATGCATCAATATGACCTTGTTAGTATGAAGAGGATATCCCCTTTAAACTCCTTGTTGTGCGATCGGGATATCATGCCTAAGTCCTTAGAAAGTTTATGATGAGCGAAGTAGTGCTTAACTCGTGAGAGTTTAGAAGGACCCATGTGACCAACACCCAGGAACCTTGTGCTAAGCCTAAGGGAGCTAAGTCCTTTTGGCTTCGGAACTCCGAAAGTCTAGGACTCCGGAGTATTGTCGAGCCAAATAGTCACAAAACGATCAAAGGTGACCGAGAGTCACGGTGACCTGTAAGGTCGATCGATGTTGGGCAGTTTGCCTAGTGGTTAGAGGAACCTATATTATCGACTAAAATGGGATCCAGCTCCCCATCGCAAAGTAACATGAGCCATCGATCGAGAATGTTCAGGGGTTCCCTCAGTCGTTAGATCTACACCGAGGGGACTTCGGCGGAGTACCACTTCGGGAGAATGGAGATACCATAGCATCAACCTCCCCGAACGTCGAAGTTACGAAGTAAAGGAAAGCCGTAGATTTGGGGTAGATCGTTAGGAGCTTGTTGGGCCCCAACAACTCCCCCTAAATTTTTACAAAATTTAAAGGGCCCCCGTTACAATCTTGATAATTATAATGAGCTACACAATCAACCTTTTCAAATAGTTCCATACCTTGGCTTGCTTTGAGACAAACTTAAGACATTCACTATAGTATTAGACATTCATTACAAGAGTATATGTCAAAATTTAGAAACGAGCATACAAATCTCAATTTAAACAAAAACGTTAATTTTTATCAATTGTTTACTTTCATTTAAATTATGATTATGTGTTCTTTCTTTTGCTCATTAGCAAGTTTGACTATTTTGAATAATGGGTTCAATAATTCATCAAATAATATCTCGGTTGATTTCTCATTTTCATAAAATCATTTGGTGATATTAATTAATTAATTTTTTTTTCATTTTGCATCTCATTTCAAAATAAAAATAATAATTAAAAAAAAAAATTTATCTATGATTTGTTTGATTTTGTAAAAAACCAAAATTAATATTTTTCTATTCTCCATTAACTTGAAGCTTCTAGAATTTTAAGATCATATTTGAAAGGAAATTATAAACAATGTTTATTTAAAACTTATAGTTAGTTTAAATTCATTTTTTATTTTATTGTTCTAGATTTTATTTTATTCACAATTTTTAGGTTATTAATTTAGGTTTTTTTTTGTTTCACATGTTTCTATTATCAAATATTTGATACAGATCTGATCATGGCTTGATTTTATTATCCAAATACATTCAAGATGATTGATCCAAAAATAATATTGGATTGCTACAAATAATTTTATGAGCAACAACAGATAAAATTTGGAAAGGCGTCAAGATTAGACAGACGATTTTGCAGGACTGATTTCATCCAAACCGTGAGGAATTTAAAGAAACAATTGAAAAATCATTTCCCAAATGGACCCATTTACCTTCCACATAGAAATTTTCCCAAACAAATGCACGATTTAAGAGATATTGATGTCTCTTTATGAGGAAAATTTCAGGTGGCGAAAATTATTAGTGACGCCCAGACTGTTCACTCATTGTATAAATATATGAGAATGTTCAGAGCCATTGAGATCCAGGAATTGAGAGGAGGATTTTTATCATTTCTCTTTTGTATATTATTTCTTTTGTAAACTTTTTTTCTTTTCAAATGGAGTAATGGATAGTTGGAATCTTTGGGAGAATGGACGAGTATTTTTAAAGAAAAATATGGAATTCCAGGTTGCTTAATGGTTTTTGTCCTGTGAGTAAAATGGTTTTATTTTCATTATAATATCTTCATATTCTTTGATTAATTGATTATGCATTGATTTAAATTAGATTTAGTCTATTTTATCAATACATGGTTAATTATTATCATTTATATATTATTTTTTTCAATCTTTAAGAGTCTATTATCCCCAAAAAATTCATTTTTGGACCACAATATGGGCATGTGATTTTGAGAAAGAATATGGGAAAGAAATTCATCTTTGGGTTTAGACCTCTGTGATGCTTATTCCATTTCGTTCTTTCATTACTGTTGTATCATGAGAATATTATTATGGTTGATTTTAGCTTTAACTTGTCATCATATGGTGTTTTCATACTGTTAAATGTTATATGTTGTCCATAATTTCTTATTCCATTTTTTATGTGTGATTGATCTATCATTTGATAATTTTTTAATTTACTCTTAATGTTAAATGTTGGATGAAATTAATAGTTAGATCTGAGTTTTCTCTCATTCTTAAATATTGATCATCCTAAGATCACAGGATTTTTTAATTAGATGTCTTTCTGTTGTTATTAATTTACTCCAATATCAAATACTTCTTTGAATGTATCCTGGAAGTGCTAGTATTGTTTTGTTATAGGTTTCCCTTAACAATAGTACAGGCAAGAGCTCATAGAACACAGGAAGATAAACTTAGTTGAATGATCAATTAGAGGTTAGTAGATGCATTCTTTTCTTTTATTTAAAATTGTTTATGAATGAAACAATGATTACATTAATTAGCTTTGACTGTTTTGTGTCATTGTTTCAATCGTATTCATTTAGTATTTATTTGTTTAATATCTTTAAAAACAAAAAAAAAAAGAAGTGTTGTTCATATTTGATTCAAAAACCTTATCAAACAATCATTTTTGCAAGATTTCATGCAAACCTTGTAACCTGTATATATATTGTTTATATTCACATTTCTTTTTAATAAACATAAGTCAGTAATATATCATTTGTTAGAATCATATATTTTAGATTAGTTTCATTTCTTTTATTATTTTTAGGACTTTAGTTGGCCAACGGAGCCATTAAACCTGTTAGAATAGGTTACACCAAACGGCTTGGGTTATTTAGACAACCCCGGACCGGATCTATTCTTCCAGTTGATGGCAAGTCAAATTTGTCCATCAACAAATGGTGCTAGAAGGAGGGACGAGGTACATTTAATGATTAAATGTTTTACCCCTCAGCCTGTCATAATTCCAGATTTATAAATTTTTCTCTTGTGTCATCTTGAAATGCACTAGAAGGTAGTCCAGACTGACAAGCTGGCCTTATAGGAGTCTTTGTTTCGAATTTAATTAATTTCTCATGGCTCCCCAAATCACTATGTTGGAACATTCTTTCCACTTCTCATTACCTGATATTCCCTACAAGACAGTCTCTCTCTTGTCCAAACTCACCTTTGATGGTGGGGGGAATGTATCTGCAAAAGACCATATTAACAAGTTTTGGTGTAAATGCATCAAGCATGATATTTATGATTTAAAGGTTTTGTGCAGATTGTTTGTTTTTACTTTCAGGAGTCGGAATAAACATTGGTTTGAATCTTTTCCAGCATATCACATTATTGATTGGTTTCAGTTTGTAGATGAATTTTTAGATGCTTTTGAAAACTATAATTACAATCAATTATGTGAAGAATTTCAGACTTTACTAATCAATGGCAATTCATCTCCAAAAGACTTTTCAACAAGAATCCATCATGTTCTCTGTAAATTTAATCTTGATGACATGTCATTTGTACCAAATCTTCTCTATGATGCTTGCATCCCTTTCATCCAGTCACATTCAATCGCAAATGATGAATCAATTACAAATCCTATCACTCAATTGTGAGAAAAATTTTGTTTACAGGATGAGAGGAATCCATTCGAAAATTTTCAACAAGCAAGGGAGGCAGAATCTATTGAAAATGTTCTTACTGACAATCAAACTAGTTTTTCCTCTGAATCATTGCATATTCAATCATCGACCGTCGTGAAAGAAGATTTGATGTTGGGTGAAGGTGAATGTCCATATTCTTCTAACTCTTGCTCTAATCAATACTTAAATTCAGTTATTCAAGAACACTTAGGTGATGAAAATGATCTTAAGTATTCTAACATTCCTATGAAATTGATTAAAGATGTAAATCCCCTGAGGCAATAGCCAAAGCCTTTGGATTGACAGATATGCTCTATTTGAGGCACATTGAAACAAATAGGGTTTCCATTGTATACCCTGACAATAGGAGCTTTTAGAGATAGAACATGCTTCCTCAATGATTTGTTCCAGTTATTTCTCTATAGTGTTTGCTCTTTAGTTGCCAACCCGTGATTTCCAATACCAAACTCTCGAGTCACTTCAATTCCCGAATTTTCAAATTACTAGGACAACGATCCATTCTGAGTTAAACCTTCTCTGATTCCCTCTTGCCTCGGAGATTCAACTACTCAGAACTTATGTTACATTATTACATATAACATAATAAACAAGTAAGTTCCTTAAGCTTAGGTAAGAAGAAAACTTAAACCGTCATCCACAATTCATACCTTATCCACAGGAAAGATTAGATGTTTGTCATGAAAGTTTTGAATTATCTATCATACAAGAGACAAATTTAGATGATCATATTATGTTGAATAATTTATCACCAATACAGAGTGAAAGTTTTAAGGAAAGTGAAGAAGAATGTCTTGAGAATACCATTGTTAAATATCATAGCTAAGGAGATTCTTTTCATGTGTTCATTTTTTATTCATTTTACTCTTTATAACCTGATCTCTTCTTAGATTCTGGTGGACTTGATACTTTACCCACAGTATCTTACTCTTTTCCATCACAATCAAATCTTTTCGATATGCCAAAATTTGGTGAAATTAATTCCAAACATAATATTTTTGAAGTTGGATTTGATGCTCTTTCACTTTCGTCACTCGAATGGAAAAATGACATGTTGCAAGATGATTTTACATGATTTATTTTTTAAAAATACAATGCACTCATCCTTATGGAGATCGAATATTCTACATTGCATATTCGTTCTTTGATTAGTTTGAATTTTAATGTTTATGCTTCACATTTTGAAACGATGAATCTCATCAAAGTAATCGTTCAAACCAATAATCTAACTGATGTCATGAATCCTCTTATGATGTTTTCCCCATTGCTATATCCATTTCATCAAAGTCATAGTTTTCATCCTAATTTTTATGACAGGATCTTAGAATGGCTTGAAGATTCGTATCTAAAAAATCTTCATAATAAAGATAAAGTTGTGCTTGCTTTGTTTCTACCTAAATATCTAGGAAGTAAGCATTACATGATTTTTTTAGATCCTCCATGTGAATAAATTGATGAACACTTGGAGAATTGTCAAGAGGATGTGGCACTTTAACCTTGGTTGATGGTTATGTCAGGGCCCCATAATATTGACAAGTTTTCCAAACTTACTTACACTCTTACATGTCATTATGACTCATATCACAACCAGATTGCAGAATGGTTGGAGGATTCATACATCAAGAAGTTTCAAAAAAATGGTAAGGTCGTGTTTGTTTTGTTTTTAAAAGAATATGTAGGAGGTAAGCATGACATATTTCTTTTGTATCTGCAAATACTACATTCTTTTATTCTGATTTTTTACTTTCTATGCCTTGTAGGATTGAAGGTGCTCTTGTGGCTACATTGGAAATACGATTTTACTTAGCATTTTGATCTATTTAGTAGTTTAGAGTAGGTTTCCTTTAGTTTTATTTCTTAATATTTCTTTGTGTAATAATGCAGTTATGAACACAAATGGGTACACCAAGAGAACCATAATATGAATGTTGTCAGGGAAGTCCACTTTAAATATTTTAAATGGAAAGTAAAGAGATAAGTAAATTTGAACTATTAATTCAACCCTGACCCAAGGTGCATGAGTAGGACTGCACTAATTTTAATAAATATTTTTTTTTTCTTTTACTCTCTTTTATTTTTAATAATAATGCTTGGTCAAAGTAGCATCTCATGCATCACTATCTTAAGAAAAGAACTTGCTCGCACATGATATTTTATATGATTTAGTTCTTCATTTATTTTACAGTAAGATGCCAGTGGATCCAAAAGCTCAAGTTTATCTTTGGCCAAAATCATTTCCTAAAAAGTTTTATTTTGTTGTTTTGATTTTGTGTACTTCTGATTTTGAATCCCATTAATAAAATTTGATATGGTTTGTTGTGTGTTTCTTGTTTTCTTTGAATTCTTTGAATGAGTTTTCATCTTATCTTTCTTTTTGAATCAATATATTTATGATCAAAGAGCTATTGTCGAAGGAAGCATTTATTTTAAGACTTGTGTTTTTCAAGCAAACTGAAATATTTCAAAGAGGTCCTGATATTAAGATATAGCTCAGACAATTGATTTTTAATTCAATTGTCACTTTCATTTTGTCCTCAAATTGTCTTTGCCAAAGTATTAAACTAGAGATATGGTTTAAATCTTTGAGAATTACGATGATCTTTAAACTTTTTACGCCGTCCATATTCTTAAGGAATCACTTTTAAGTGCTTCCCCATTCTTTAGATAATTTCTTAAAGGAAATCTAAAATCTCTAAACCATGATAAAACTTTAAGTTTTGAAAGCAAATAAATAAATTGATCAACTATTCACCTTATTGCAATTAACTTCCAGTATCATCCCGCTCTCTTTGTCATCAATAAATCTATAATTGCATTACTATTTAAAAGTGGCATAAGAGGGTTGAAAGCACTTCTGTGTGGGAAGTGTGTATAAACCCGTCGGGGTACTGAACAGGCTCGCTGGCAGTAGGTAAATGCACACATGATACCAAGACAACTTCGTCGGGGTACTGAATAGGCCTGTTGGCAACGAAGCAATGTCGGGTTGAGAGGTAGTAGGTATATGTTTTTAAATTAACTTTTATGGAAGTATACATCATGTGGATACAACTGTTGGATGGGATTAAAGCATTTGAGTGGGTTAAATGACATCTCTGTCGAGGCTAAGGACGCATGTTGGCAGCAGTGGCTCTGTCAACAGTATTGAAGTTCTTTTATAAACATCGTGACTCTTTGATTAAGACATTATTTCATTTTATAATCCCCTGCAAAGAAAATTCTATTGTTTGGTTATAACACTGAGCTTATCCTAATACCATATGATCTCAGAGTGAATTTATTTCAGGGAGCTTAAATCCTTTTATCAGTCTTATTATTTTCTTCCTGAGATGAAATCTTACCAGATCAGAGATAATTGCTCCACCCAGTAAGTCGTCATGTGTTGGGCCCCAACAACTACCCCTAAATTTTTACAAAATTTAAAGGGCCTCCATTAGAATCTTGATAATTATAATGAGCTACAGAATCAACCTTTTCAAATAGTTCCATACCTTGGCTTGCTTTGAGACAAACTTATGACATTCACTATAGTATGAGACATTCATTACAAGAGTATATGTCAAAATTTAGAAACGAGCATAGAAATCTCAATTTATCAACTGTTTACTTTCGTTTAAATTATGATTATGTGTTCTTTCTTTTGCTCATTAGCAAATTTGACTATTTTGAATAATGGGTTCAATGCTTCATCAAATAATATCTTGGCTGATTTCTCATTTTCATAAAATCATTTGGTGATATTAATTAATGAATTTTTTTTTTCATTTTGCATCTAATTTCAAAATAAAAATAACAATTAAATAAAAAAGAATTATCTATGATTTGTTTGATTTTGTAAAAAATCAAAATTAATATTTTTCTCTTCTCCATTAACTTGAAGCTTCTAGAATTTTAAGATCATATTTGAAAGGAAATTATA
>JZKD02S0888868.1:0-21467 GCA_000966675.3 Picea glauca | reverse complement strand
CGCTCCCATAGCAACCACGTCGGAGATGATACCTATTAACGTCTCTCTTGCGACGTTTGCAACGTCTCTCTTGCGACGTTTGAAACGTCTCTCTTGCCACGTTTGAAACGTCGGTATTGCGACGTTTGACATGTCGGTCTTGCGACGTTTGCAACGTCTCTCTTGCGACGTTTGAAACGTCGCTCTTGCCACATTTGAAATGTCGGTCTTGCCACGTTTTCAACGTCTCTCTTGCCACGTTTGAAACGTCTCTCTTGCCACGTTTGAAACATCTCTCTTGGGACGTTTGAAACGTCGGTCTTGCCACGTTTGACACGTCTCTCTTGCGACGTTTGAAACGTCTCTCTTGCGACGTTTGAAACGTCGGTCTTGCCACGTTTGAAACGTCTCTCTTGCGACGTTTGAAACGTCGCAAGAGAGACGAAAATTAGGCCGTCGRAAAAACGACGTCATGTGAAACGACGTTTGAGGGGGTCCGAGGTTTGTCGGTCTTTCGACAATAGAAAGTCGCAATTGCGTCGAACACGCCGTCGGAATTTGACCCAAATGTAGTAGTGTAACATGTATATATATTGTTTATATTCACATTTCTTTTTAATAAACATAAGTCAGTAATATATCATTTGTTAAAATCATAGATTTTAGATTAGTTTCATTTCTTTTATTATTTTTAGGACTTTAGTTGGCCAACAGAGCCATTAAACCCGTCACAATAGGTTACACCAAACAGCTTGGGTTATTTAGACAACCCCGGACTAGATCTATTCTTCCAGTTGATGGCAAGTCGAATTTGCCCATCAACAGAGCCTCGCCTACCATCCGATCATTTAGAAGGAGGGACCCGCACATGGTACTTCAACGAAGTCCTTCTTCAAGAGAATGGAGTGGCAGTAAAGCCAAAAACACTCGAAAGATGGAGCCGCGAAGTAATGTGGACCGTGGATCTAAGGATCCTTTAGGATCCCTCTCAACCGACAATATGTAAGGGACGCATGGCAGTATATCCTTTAGTCTGGAAACCGAGCACTCTGGGGAATTTGAGGTGTGGTGTGTCGAGAAGCTCTGAAGCTCAAAGTAGTGAGACTCGTCAATTAGAAGATGCTTCGGGACTTTTCCTAACCGTCATATCTCAATTGTGGTCAGATCTGGGTTGTGGTTAGCCCAGCGCTGACCAACTATGGGATAAAGGAGGAGTTTACATCACAAACCCCTGAAGGCCAGAGTCACGAAGTAACAAGAGTCATAGATCTATGGATTTATGTGGCCAGATCTCGACCGTGAGATTTGAGGGATGTTAAAAGGTCGTCAGTCTAGTGTGATGTGGCAAGCCGACGTCACTAGGGTGACGTGGACCCTTGATCGATGTGCCACGTGCTAGATCGATCTATGTTTTTTGTAGACCCTATATGCCTATTGGAACGTGACATGTGTCACCCCTGGCCCTTTTACGTGTCAGCCCCTAGTACGTGCCCACCTAGCCAAAGTGGTTGGTGAAGTGACCGGAACTCCGAGAGTCTGGGACTTCGGGACTCCAGAGGATTTGGGGTGTAGTGTAATAGAGAGACCTAAAGTACCGAAGTTTAGAACCACATGGCAATCTTACGGGACTTCGGGACTTTGGGAATTCGGAAGGTCTCGTACGTAGACAGTAAGGAGGTGTTCAACGTCGAAGTGCCGAATTTCCTGTTGGCCTGTGTGTTAGATGAATTTTGAGTCTAGTCATGGTAGTGGACGATGGATGGACTTCCACCATGGGTGAAGGAACTTGGAAACCATACTGGTGAGGTGGATTCATGTGGACGCCACATGGCCCTCAACCAAAGAACTTTGGAAAGCCATAACTTGCAACCCAAATCTCAGATCTAAGCCTGGTAGCAGTCATTAGAATGTTACAGGTAAGTAGAAGAGGATTTGAGAAGTTAAGGAAAGAAAATTTTTTATGCCCCGTCCCTAGGAAAGATACTCAGGGGTCAGGTGTGTTACAAATTGGTATCAGAGCATGGTTAAAACACTTGGCCTGCTTGGGCTCATGGACAAGTTGCATAAAAACTATATTTAAAGTACTTTTAAGGGTGACACCCTATCTTACCTCTTTCCTAAAGTTAAAATTTTACTGAATAAAAGAATGAAGCTTTCTACTGTGTGTGTATTTAAGAAATATGAATTGTGTGTTGTTCATAAACTAATATATTGTTGTCTAATAGTAGGTGTTTTGTCAGCACTCAAGTAGTCAGTAAATCGTGGGAAAACTACAAGTATAAAGGATGGTGACACGACAGGAAGTGGGGGATGGCTCCCACAATAGAGACGAAGAATTTGACGAAAGGAATGTGATGGAAACCCCTTTGTGTCTAGATGAAACTCTAAAGATCCTCATGGCCAAATTACAAAGTCCTCTCGAGAGGAAATTGGCAACTCCGATGGATCTTCTAGTAGCAAAGCTAGTTCACATACTCAAGGGAAAGTAAATAAGCGAAAGTATTCCAAAAGTCATGATCCTGAAGAGTTCAAGAAAAACAAACCACCCTCTTTCAATGGAGAGATTGAGAAAAGGGAAGAGGCAGAAGCTTGGTTGCTCGGTTTAAAGAAGTACTTTAGAATCCATGACTACTCTGAAAACTTGAAGGCCCGAATAGCCATCTTCAACCTGAATGGAAAGGATTCCACTTCGTCGAAAGACATTAGGAATGTGAAAGGAATCCATGAGAAGGAATTGTCATGGAAACAGTTTGAAAAACACTTCAAGAAGAAGTATATGTCAAAGAAATACTTTGATGGGAAGACTAAGGAGTTCTATGAACTCAAGTTGGGACAACTCACCATAAAGGAATATGTCTATAAATTCCTTGAGTTGTTGAGGTATGTACCCTACATAAAGGATGAAAAGGTAAAAGTGCAGTGATTTATTAGTGGTTTACCTCATACCTACTGGGATAGGATTGAGTTTGATGAACCAAAGACCTTAGAAGATACTATCTGGAAGGCAAGGTATTGTTATGAACAGTTCGTGACTAAGACAGAACCCCGTGAAGACTGGAAGAAGAAGAGTAGTTCGGGATTCAAGAAGAAAGGGTTTAAATCCTCAATATTTAAGGACTATAGGAAGGGTTCTAGGATGAGCCTTCCTACTAGAAGTGTGTATCAACAAAATTTCCCCTCCCAAGTGGAAATAAACCTTTTGGAGCAATCCCAGGAAAGACGGATAACCCAAAGAGAGAACCCTTGAAATGTTGGGGTTGTGGAAAAGAACACATGTTGAGGGATTCTCCACACAGAAAATAGAACAGTAGGAGAGTCTACGACACCCAATAAGCTACCACAGTCAATGATGTGGCTAGGAGCATGCCACGGATTTATGCAGCCTTGGATAATAAACAAGCCGACCACCAAGATTCAGTGGTGGAGATGGAAGGTATGATTGCCAACCATATAGTTTCTATTTTAATTGACCCTGGTTGTAATTTGAGTTACGTGGCCCCTCATACTATTGATAAGTGTAAACTGCAACCAATTAGACATGTTAAGCCATGGTTGGTACAACTAGCGACTGGAACCAAAATAATTGTAGTAGAGGGCATACCAGCTTGCCAATTCATTATGGATGGATTGTCCACCCAAGCGACCCTTAACATACTTCCCCTAGGATCTTATGACATGTTGGTTGCTATGGACTGGTTAGCCACTTATAAAATCAATTTGGATTGTTTCCATAAAACTTCGGAGTGTGAAAGTGAAGAAGGGAGAAAAATAACCCTTCAGGGGATTCAGAGGCTTGTCTCAATGAGACGAATATCAGCCCTTCAAATGAAAAAGTATTGCATAAAAGGATGCCATCTATATGCAATACAGGTGTTGGAA
This sequence comes from Picea glauca, assembly GCA_000966675.3. Classification (NCBI taxonomy): domain Eukaryota; kingdom Viridiplantae; phylum Streptophyta; class Pinopsida; order Pinales; family Pinaceae; genus Picea; species Picea glauca. Next base: position 17,609 of record JZKD02S0888868.1, on the reverse strand, counting down.
TTTGTTGAGGATGACAAACCAAACCTATAGGAGAGACATAAAGAAAGTATAAAGATGTGTTTCCAAAAGAGGTACCGAGTCTACCTCTAAGGAGAGACATTGACTTCTCCATAGAACTTGCACCAGGAGCAGTGCTAGTTTCTAGGACACCCTATAGGATGAGTACACTAGAGCTATTTGATCTCAATCTACAGCTAAAGGAGATGATTGACAAAGGCTACATATGGCCCAGCGTGTCTCCATGGGGAGCACCCATATTTTTTGTGAAGAAGAAAGATGGCACACTCTAATTGTGCATAAACTATAGACAACTCAATAAGACAACCATAAAGAACAAGTATCCCTTACCAATAATCAATAACTTGTTTGACCAATTAAGGGGTGATTCCATTTTCTCAAAAATTGACTTAAGGTCTAGATACCATCAAGTCCGAATCAAGGATGAATAAATCCACAAAACAGCCTTCAGGACAATATATGGTCACTATGAATTTGTGGTGGTGCCATTTGAATTAACCAATGCCCCCGACACTTTTATGTGCTTGATGAATAATGTACTCAGCAAATTTCTAGACATATTTGTATTGGTTTTTATTTATGATATCCTAATCTACTCCAAGAACAGAGAGGAGCATGAAGAACATCTTAAATTAGTTCTTTAAGTACTAAGAGAGCATCAGCTCTATGCTAAGTTTGGCAAGTGCGACTTTTTCTAGAAGCAAGTCCATTAATTAGGCCATGTTATTTATGAAGAAGGAGTGGCAGTAGACCTTGACAAGATCGTATCTATCAAGGAATGGCCTACCCCAAAGGATGTATCTGATATCAGGTCCTTTATGGTCTTAGAAGGATACTATAGAAGGTTCATAAAAGGATTTTCCAATATTGGTTGTCCAATCACTGCCCTTCAGAAAAAGAGGGATAAATTCACTTGGACACCAGAATGTGAAGAAAGATTTCAAGAACTGAAATACCTTCTAACCCATACACCTATGTTGAAGATTGTAGACCCTGATAACGACTTCCTCGTGTGTACATATTCTTGTAAGGAAGGACTCAGAGGAGTCCTTATTCAAGAAGGACGTGTAATTGGATATGAATCAAGAAAGTTGAATGAGAATGAAATCAATTATGTGACCCATGATCTAGAGTTGGTTGCCATAGTGCATGCTTTAAAAATGTGGAGGCATTACCTCCTAGGTAGGATATTTGTATTTATGACAGACCATTGTGGGTTGAGGCACCTGTTTGATCAACCAAATCTCAATGCTAGACAAGTTAGGTGGATGGCTCTCCTTAGTGAGTTTGATTTCGAAATCGAACACAATAAAGGAAAGGAAAATAGGGTGGTCAATTCCCTTAGCATAAGTGTGAAAATGATTCACCTGGCCACGATAATGACATGTCAAATGGATGTCAGGGAGAGAGTCAAGAATGCACAAGAAACAAATGTATTTTTCAAGACCGTGATGTCATACCTAAAGAAAGAGCCCACATGGCTAAAGTATGAAGGCTATCAGATGTTTGATGAAGGCCTGCTAACTTATAGAGACAGATTGTATATTCCAAGTTGTGACGACTTGAAGAGGTTCATAATGGATGAACTACATAAGAGACCATATACTGGTCATCCAGGTTATCAGAAAATGATCACGGCCACTAGGAAATAATTATATTGGTCTGGATTGAAAAGGGACATGGTTGACTATCTAGCTAAGTGTCTAGAATGCCAGCAAGTTAAGGTAGAACACCGGCACCCAGCAGGGTTGTTGCAACCACTATCAATTCCAAAATGGAAATGGGAAACCGTCTCCATGGATTTCATCACCGAATTAAAAAAATCGGCCAAGCAAAATGATGCCATCATGGTAGTGGTGGAAAAATTGAGCAAGTCTGCTCACTTCGTTCCTGTCAAGTAAACTTGCAAGGCAATAGATATTGCCAACATCTTCATGAAGGAGATATTTATACTACATGGCATGCCTAGGGATATTATATCTAACAGAGACACAAAAATTACTTCAAGATTTTGGAAAACCTTAATGGTTGGTTTTGAGACTAAATTGTTGTTTAGCATAGACTATCACCTTCAAACAGATGGACAGACAGAAAGAGTGAACCAAATATTAGAAGACATGTTAAGGATGCATGTAATGCATCATCCTAAGAAGTGGGAAGACAACCTACCCTTGGTAGAATTTGCTTACAACAACAGTTATCAAGAGTCACTGAAGATGAACCCTTTTGAAGCCCTCTATGGTAGACAGTGCAAGATTCCAATCAGTTGGAGTAATCCAGTGGATAGAATTACAATCGAACCCGACATGCTGAAATAAATGGAACAACAAGTAATTCAGATTAAGCAAAATATGAAAATTGCTCAGGATAGACAGAAGAGTTACATCATCAGAAAGAGAACTCCCAGAGAGTTCAAGATAGGTGACCATGCCTATCTCAAAATTAGACCCAGGAAGAGTTCCCTAAGAATGGGAGCTTGTTCCAAGCTAGCCCCTCGGTATTGTGGACCCTTTGAAATATTAGATAGAGTGGGACATGTATCCTATAGGCTAGCACTCCTTCCCATAGTGAAGGCACATAATATTTTCCATGTTTCGTTATTGAAGAAATATGTACATGATTTTAATTATATAATTGACTTCTCTGTGATTCAGGTGGAACCGGAGGGAGAATTCCTGCCAGAACCTCAATGCATACTAGACAGGAAGGAAACCTCACTCGGGAACTGAACCATTACACAGGTCAAGGTGTAGTGGAAACACTTTGGCCCAGATGAAGCTACGTGGGAAATGGAGAATGCCATGAAATGGGCATATCCCTTTTTGTTTACTTCTATATATGTAGAGCACATTGACAGATAGAACATCGAGGATGATGTTCCTTTAATGGGGAGGGGATTGTAACACCCCTATTTCCCCCAATTTGTAAATATAAATATATTGGTAAATATAACTCGATATGTGTGAACGTTTGATTTGATGAACCTTTGTATAAAAAGGTCAAAGAATGTAATTTATGTTATTAATAGAAATGGATAAGTGTTGCATGACTATTGAAAGTGGGGGTTTCCCAAGATAGACCATGGATGATGTGAAAGATATGGTGAGGGGAACCAGGATTGGTTGAGATAACCCCACCAAACCAATACCTTGTTGGATTTAATTACTCAGGACCATAACAGTCCTCTGACCCAGGAATGAATTACAGTAATGTTGGTAGGTGGGAAGACCACTTCAAGAGTTAATGAGGGGATGGGGTAGACCACCCATCTGTAAGGATTTCAGACTTGACCACTAACTGGAAATTCAGAACACAAACAATATTGTTGAGGAAGGCAAGAAAGGAAGGCATGATGGGTAGAGGAAGAGCTGCGAAGAGAAGCAGAGAAGAGAGACTAAGCTCTCAAGTTCGAAAATGAACTAGGAAAAAAACATGTTCTGGTCGCAGGAGGTGGCTAGAAGGGTTATGATACAAGCTGATAAACGAGGGTGTTGATTGATGAAGGAAGGACTCAGGCAGGCCTCCTTGTTTGGTATAGAGAGAACTCGTTGCCAAGATCTTGTGGGAGGAGGAAAATAACCTTTGTCCCTGACTGTTGCTGAGCCGGAAGAAAGAATTATCTCTCATATCATCGTGGTCTAGCTTGGGGGTGGCCGGTGGTAAATCTATTAGGAGTGACTAAGCCTATGGTTGGGTGGAAACAGGCACCCTATTCAACAGTCACATCACGTTGTTTGTTTATGATAAGTGTTTCCATACTTTGTGTATTGAAATGGAATAATGGGTGAATGCATGTATTTATTTGTCTATAAATGGTTTCTGTATTGAATGATCAAGTTATGTGTATGCATTTATCTTCTTGTGGACTTATGATTCTGATTGATCGTCTATATTCCCCAACTTAGCCTTCGAGACGTCTTGGGACGTAAACCTGTAGGAGGGATGGGATAGAAAGCATTGCATCAATATGATCATGTCAGTCTGAAAAGGATATCCCCTTCAGACTCCTTGTTGTGCAACTGAGATATCATGCTCAAGTCCTTAGAAAGTTCATGATGAGGGAAGTTGTGATTAATGCGCGAGAGTTTAGAAGGACCCATGTGACCAATGCCCAGGAACCCTATGCTAAGTCCTTCTGGCTTTGGAACTCCAGAATTTCAGGACTTTGGTTTATTTTTGGCCCAAATAGTCATAAACCGACCGAAGGCGATTGAGAGTCAGGCTGACCTGTAACGTCGACCAATGTTGGGTGGTTTCCCTAGTGGTTAGAGGAACCTATCTTACCGACTAAACCGGGATCCATCTCCCCATCACAAAGTATCATGAGCCACAGATCGAGAATGTTCGGGGGTTCCCTCAGTCGTTAGATCTACGTCAAGGGGACTTCGACGGAGTACCACTTCAGGAGAATGGAGATGCCATAGCATCAACCTCCCCGAACGCCAAAGTTACAAAGTAAAGGAAAGTCGTAGATTTGGGGTAGATCGTTAGGGGCCCTGCCTATCGTCTAATCATTCAGGAGGAGGGACCCGTGCATGGTACTTCGGGGAAGTCCTACTTCGAGAGAATGGAGTGGTGGTAAATACAAAAACCCCTGAAGTTTGTAGCCGTGAAGTAATGTGGATAGTGGATCTAAGGATCCCTCGGGATCCCTCTCAGGCGACGATATACAGGGGATGTGTGGCGCTATATCCTTTGTCCAGAGACTGAGCAATCTAGGAATTTTAGGTGTGGTGTGTCGAGAAGCTCTGAAGCTCGAAGTAGCGAGAGTCATCGATTCGAGGATGCTTTAGGACTTTTCCTAACCGTCAAATTTGGGTCGTGGTCAGCCCGATGCTGACCAACTCCAGGAGAAAGGAGGATTTTGCATCGCAAAACCCTTGAAGGTCAAAATCACGAAGTAACAAGATCTGTAGATCTATGGATATACGTGGCTGGATCTTGACTGTGATATTTGAGGGATGTTATAAGGTTGTCAGTCTGGTGTGACGTGGAAAGTCGATGTCACCAGGGTGATGTGGACCCATGATCGATGTGCCATATGTCATCTCGATATGTACTTTTCGTAGACCCTATATGCCTATTGGAACGTGACACGTGTCACCCCTGGCCCTTCTACGTGTCAGCCCTTGGTATGTGCCCACCTAGCCAAAGTGGTTAGTGAAGTGACAGGAACTCTAGGAGTCCCGGACTTTAGGACTCTGGAGAATTTGGGGTGTAGCATAATAGAGAGACCCAAAGGCCCGAAGGTCAGAACCACGTGGCAAGCTTATGGGACTTTGGGAGTTCGGGACTCTGGAAGTTCTCGTGCGTAGACAATAAGGATGTGTTCAATGCTGAAGCGCTAAAGTGTTGAATTTCCTGTTAGCCTGTGTGTTATACGAAGATTCAGTCCAGTCATGGGAGCGAATGGTGGATGGACTTCCATCGTGGGTGAAGGAACCTGGAGACCATACTTGTGAGGTGGATTCACGTGGATGCCACATGGCCCTCAACCAATGAATGCCCAAAGAACTTTGGGAAGCCATAACTTGCAACCCAAAGCTCGGATCTGAGCCTGGTAGTAGTCATTATAATGCTATGGGTAAGTAGAGGAGGATAAAGACCTCAGATAGAGGATTTGAGATGTTAACAAGAGAGAAATTTTGATGCCCCATCCCTAGGAAAGATACTCAAGGGTCAGGTGTGTTACAAATTGGTATCAGAGCATGGTTACAACACTTGGCCTACTTGGGCTCATGGATGAGTTGCGTAAAAGCCATATTTAAAGTAATTTTAAGGGTGACACCCTATCTTACCTCTTTCTTAAAGACTCTCGTTAAACGTTTACTGAAGAAAATAATGAATCTTTCTACTATGTCTGTATTTAAGAAATATGAACTATATGTTGTTCATAAACTAATGGATTGTTGGATAACAGTAGGTGTTTTGTCACCACTCAAGCAGTCAGTAAATCATGGGAAAACTACAAGTATAAAGGATGGTGATGTGCCAAGAAGTGGGGGATGGCTCCCACAATAGAGACGAAAAATCTAACGAAAGGAGGGCTGTGTAAACCCCTCCAGGTCTAGCTGAAAATGTAAAGAGCCTCATGGTCGAATTACAAAGTCGCACGGATGACAACGAGAGATTGATAAAGGAGTAAGAAAAAAAAAGGAGACTTAATTTAGTCTTGTTGAAGAGCTTATCCGATATATAGAGGCAACTACAGCATGGACCCACAACCAGTCAAGTGGACTGACGACATACGAAGAGAAGTCAAAGTCCACCTAAGATACGAAAACGTGGTCCTATAAGTGGCCACACTAGGAGGAGTACCTCGAGGAAGATCCAAACTGGAGGCAGGAGATGTTCATCAGGAGAGTCCTCTCGAGAGGAAATTGGAAACTCTGAGGGATCTTCTAGTAGAAAATCTAGTTCACATTCTCAAGGGAAAGGAAAGAAGGGAATGTTTTCCAAAAGTCATGATCCTGAAGAGTTCAAGAAATCCAAACTACCCTCTTTCAATGGAGAGATTGAGAAATGGGAAGAGGCAGAAGCTTGGCTGCTTGGTTTAAAGAAGTACTTCAGAATCCATGACTACTCTGAAAACTTGAAGGCACGAATAGGCATCTTCAACCTGAATGGAAAGGCTTCCATTTGGTGGGAAGACCTTAGGAATGTGAAAGGAATCCATGAGAAGGACTTGTCATGGAAACAGTTTGAGAAACACTTCAAGAAGAAGTATATGTCAGAGAAATACTTTGATGGGAAGACTAAGGAGTTCTATGAACTCAGGCTGGGACAACTCACCATAGAGGAATATGTCAATAAATTCCTTGAGTTGTTGAGGTATGTACCCTACATAAAGGATGAAAAGGTAAAAGTGCAGTGATTTATTAGTGGGTTACCTCATACCTACCAGGATAGGATTGAGTTTGACAAACCAAATATCTTATAAGATACTATCTGGAAGGTAAGTTATTGTTATGAACAGTTTGGGAGTAAGACAAAACCTCATGAATACTAGAAGAAGAAGAGTAGTTCGGGATTCAAGAAGAAGGGGTTTAAATCCTCAAGATTTAAGGACTATGGGAAGGGTTCTAGGATGATCCTTCCTACTAGAAGTGTGTATCAACAAAATTTCCCCTCCCAGAGTGGAAATAAACCTTTTGGAGCAATCCCAGGAAAGACTGATAACCCAAAGAGAGAACCCTTGAAATGTTGGGTTTGTGGAGAAGAAAATCTACTGAGGGATTGTCCACACGGACAACAGAACAATAGGAGAGTCTACAACACCCAAGAAGCTACCACAGTTAATGATGTGGCTAGGAGCATGCTACAGATTTATAAAACCTAGGATAATAAACAAGCCGACCACCAAGCTTCAGTGGTGGAGATGGAAGTTATTATTTCCAACCATCTAGTTTCTATTTTAATTGACCATGGTTCTAATTTGAGTTATGTGGCCCCTCATAGTATTGATAAGTGTAAACTGCAACCAATTAGACATGTTAAGCCATGGCTGATACAACTAGCCACTGGAGCCAAAATAAAAGTAGCAGAGTTCATACCAGCTTGTCAATTCATTATGGATGGATTTTCCACCCAAGAAAACCTTAACATACTTCCCCTAAGATCTTATGACCTGAGATATATCTGTGCATTTATTTATTATATCTCTGCTCTCATTTTGTGCCGAAAATAATATGGATCGGTGGTATCAGAGCAGTCTTCTCTTGATTTTTTTTCAGTGCATGTCCCTGATGAGGTCTGAGTATATTAAGTTGGGTCTCGAGATTGTCTCTCTTGAGGACAATAGCTCTTGCACGCCCAAGAAACCCTCCATGGTAGAAGAAAAGAAAATCGACAAAGAAGACGGTTCTATTAATATGTTGCTTAAGCAAACTCTCATGCGACAGAGGGACAAAATGATGGAGAATGCTTCCCATATCCTTCAACACCTGTCGATAACAAGAACAACTTCATGAAGCGTCCACTTTGGAGGCACCTCACCTTTCAAGGTACAAGTTAATTTTGGCATTCTTTTATTTGAAGCACGGATAGATGTGGATGCCCTAGAAAAATGGTTAAATCTGTTAGAAGGTTATTTTTCTATTCACAATTTTTTCGACAGGGAAAATATCACCTTCACACTCCTTAAGGATCTCCCTCATGTCAAACATTGGTGGGAAACTTACTAGGGGAAAAGTTCCATAGAGGAGTCTAGAATATATGGGGTCAAGCCCACTTGAGATTTCTTTATGGATGCGGTCAAGGAATAATATTACCCCGTTGGTAACTATGATGACCAATACATGAGATGGACCACGTTGTGTCAAGAGAGGGGCCAAGCAATGTCTAAGTTCACCATGACCTTCCATACTTTGCGCACCAAGATGGGTATCAAAGATTCTGAGCAGAATTTGGTTCTGAAATACTGTGGGGCTCTACACAGGTACATACAAATTGAAATGGAGTTTCTGAACATCTCATCGATGGGAGTTACCTATAGATATGATGTCAAAATCGAGAAGAAATTTAGGCACCAGAACAAACAGGAGTTCGGGTATGCAAATATGAAACAACCAAAGCATGATAAAGAAGGCCCTAACAAACACCCTCGCAAAAACCAGTCCAAGTTGTTATCACTCTGTAAATTTCCTAGAGGTTGAAAAGAGGAAATACAAAAAGGTAACCTTAACCAACCGCTTTTAAAGCTGGGATCTAGCCCTTCCAGCTTCAGAGAGGGATCTCTCTATGGAATTTAGCTTTGTTTAAATTAAGATATTAGGCTAGTTAGAGGCACAAGTTTTGTTTTGTCGTAAAGGGTGTTTTAAAGTTGGTTGAGACAAATCACACATCCATTGGGCTATGGGGTCTATATTTAATAAAATCTGAGGCGCAACCAGAAACGCTGAAGAAATATTTCATAAGGCGAGATAACATCCCTCACTGAATCTAAAATAATTTAAGCAATGAACAGAAGAAAAGATAAGGAAAATACTCCAATTAACAAGCACTTAAGAATCTCTTAACTGAAGATATTTTAGAAGAAGAACATTGAAATCTATAGAGTCAGAAACAGGGTATCAGGGATAAATCCTGCAACATAACGCTATTCATATAGATTAGTTATAGGAAAAACAAGATGATCACGTAGCAAGAAAACATTTGACAAAGAAAATCACATCACCAGTGAAAAATGCGCAAGAATCCTGTGAAAAGCTTCCTCTTTATTAATGGTAGATCTCAAAAATGTTACAGCTCGGTAGCAGTCGGGTGTGAAAATCAACAAAAACCCTCAATACATTGAAAAAAGAAGTATTTATAAGTCAAAATACAAAGGATCCTCTCATAACTGACGAGGACGTGTCCATACCATTATTAGCATAACTAACTCAACTAATCTAAAACCGTTTGGTGATTCATCATAACTGTTTGCTGAACTTTCTGGGTAGGCCGTTGGTGAGGTGCCTCTGCAACCTCCGCTGACAGGACAGCTGACTGGAAATGACAGCTCATCTACTAATCTAGTAGATCGCACAGCTCTTCCCATCGGATATGAGTTGGCACTGTCACTTTGAGCAACCTTCGGTACACTTCGTCCATGTCTGTGTACTTAGTGAAAGTAGGCTTGACGACGAAAACGTGCCTGATTTCATGCTGGATCTCAAAATCCAAGTGCAGTGCCTCCATGAAATCTCTACCTGTGATGTTTGATTGTATCCCTGCAAATTTAGCACAGTCCCTGGATACTTCGATCAACTTCTTCTTATAATCTGGAAGCACCATCAGTTTTTCGTTTATGACCTTCATGCCAGGCAAGCCTTTCCTCTGCAGAGTGTCTATCTTGTGGAAAAACCTTTGCACTCCCTGGTCCATGATTTGGATCTTCTCTTCTAGCTGAAGCATGAGACCTCTTTTGGTCAGAACTCTTTTCACTTCCAATATGGTTTCTGTTCTATCTTCGATTTTCAGCTCCTCGAGTTCTTCCCGTGTCTTAGAATTTAGGAATCTTATGATCTCGTTGGCCTGGGTTGGCATTTCGCCCAATTCAGTCCTGATTTTCTCCACAGCCTGTTTGCTCCTCTCGAGCAACTCGTTCTGTTCGAACATGATCTGAACCATTGGCCAGATTTCATTGATGGACTTGGAGATATCAGTCCACACCAGCTCTTTAACTTCGGCCAAGGTTTTCCCGGCCAATGTCTGTTTCTGTAGTTGCTGCAGCTCTTTCCTTATCTGCTCGTTCACCTGTTTTTCCTTTGACAGACTAGTCTGAAAGGAAAACTTCATCTCTTGGAGATTTTCTACCTCTTTCTTAAGCCTACTAATTTTGGACTACTGCAAATTCATTTTTTCCATAGACTTGGCCAGGTCTATGGTGCCTTCAGGTACCTGCTCTGTAGTTGCGGACGGAACTGCTGTCACTGTCGCTATCACTGTGCTCGATCCTGCTATGGGGATAGCACTTAAGGTGATGCCCTCCACTATTTTCATATGTTCTCTCTCCTTTAGCAGTTTTTCCATTTCGGCTTCCATCTCCCTCAACTGCGCACTTTTCTCCATGACTAATCTCAGCATCTCATCCCTTTCACCTTCCCTCTCGGCTATTTCTTTTGTCTGTGGGTCCTCTGTGGGAGGGAGCTTTAACTGTTTTCTCAATGCGGCGATGTCGGCATTCTTCTTTTTGATCATTTCCTCGGCAGCCTGAACATTAGCCGGATCATAGCCAATCTTGAGGACCAGCTCCTCGAGAGTTTTTATCTTGTTGTCTTTCGCGAAGGAAGACATCTTCTCTAGCTTTAGTTGGGTCTGGGCGTTGCTCAGTGCTATCCAATACTTTGTCGCAGAAGTTGCTACGGGGGCTAGAGTGTGGGAAATCATTTCCCCAGTTTGCTTATGCATATCCATTTGATCAGCCGGATGTACATCTTTGGCTTGGAATTCAAACGTGGTCCTCCTGTAATCAGATATAACCTTGGGGTCCGGCACCGGTGCATGGAGGTACGCCATATGCATCTTGCCCTTTTCTGAATCGAATGCCGAGAGTAACCTGTGCTGGGCTGTGGAGGACTGCTTCTGGAATTGAGCATAAGCGTTGCTGGTGAGCGAATGGTTCCTCTTCTTGATTAAGTCATATTTTTCAAAAATGCCCAGCTGGAGCCCAGTCTCGCTTGGTGGAGTATCCAAAGGAGAATCCCTGGACTTTACTGTTACTTCTTTATGCTAACTAGAGCCAAAAGATGAAGTGAATTGCTTTGCCCCAGTAGTGGTCACAGTAGTGGTCAACGTAGTGGCTTCTACTGTTGTGCCAACTGTGGAAATGGTCTTCGGCTTTTTGGAGTGAATTTGAAATTCCTCTGTTGACACCTCGGTCACAGGAGGATATGACTCCTGTCGGGGCCTCTTCTCTTTGAGGACTTGTGGCGTGGTAGCTGGGAGCGCACTTGTTGAGGGCCCCTGCTGTTCTTTCCTGACAATCGGTTCCACATCCTCCAATGTATCGGGCTCCCATTCAGTTTGATTGGCAAATTTTTCGATTTCTGGCCTGGGCTCATGCACATATGGAGCGTTCTTATTCTTGACCCTCATCTCGGAAATGATGCCATGGGGATCATAATGCCAGGGGAAGCTTGTCATGAATTTCATTTCCCTCAGGAGTCTGTCTGCTTCATCCCCGGCACCTCTATTATTGCAGATAAATGAACCTATCTTCCCCTTAAGTCGCAACTGTTGCTTCTTTTTGAGGGAAACAAAGTGAATATCATCAAAGTTCATAATTTGCCTAATGTATTCCAAAGCGAAAATCCTTACCGGCATGTATTTCGGAAGCTTGAATGGTGCCAGCTCGCACCCGTAGACTCGGATCTCGGAGTGGTTCTGGTACAAGTACCAGTCTCCTGTCTTTGTATTTTCTGAGAGGTGTAGGACTCTCCGGACTTCGTCATTCACTCTTGGCTCAGGCACTCCAGCCAGCATACCCAACACCGGGTGGTAAAACTGATCAATGAACTCTGCGAAGTTGTATTCGGCAGAATTCCGCTTTAAAAGAGACGTCCACGCTGTGACAGGTTGTGGCTTCCCGTCGGCGTCCATCTTCTGCATGGAGAAGATGAACCTTTCTGCTTGAAAGTACAAGAACATGTAGGCCAGAATGGAGGAGTACCTGAACACGCCCTCAGTGGGGAAGTTCATGAATTGATCATGGATGTTGTTGGCCAAGAAAGTACTGTAATCGAATTGGGTGGTRGKTTGTTCATCATTCRAAAAGATAGATAGGAAACCCAGGATGGGTTCGTCCACCCATTGGTCAGAAAAATATCCAAGTAGAGCACACACAGCCGAAACAATCTGGTTCCCTTTGATGGAGAATATGGAAGAAGGATACGGGGGACTGGTGGTCGGGATTGGAGAAGAAGGAGGGGAAAATAGCTCGAAAATCTGAGCTCTTTGCGGGAAAGTCATCCTCTGGTAGAGCTCGGTGAGGACTACCAGGTTGAATGGGGTTACAGAATCTGGGCGGGTTACCTGCATCATCTGGTTGATATCCTCTGGGGTGATGAAGAAGAGGACATCCCCTAAGGAGGAAACAATGGCTTTCTGTTCGGGGACGTAGTGAGCTCGGCATTTGAGCGCAAACTCTGGGAAATGGTGGACTTGGGGGAACATATAGAGGGGCAGATTGGACTCCCAGAGGCCAACCTCATCGCTCTGGTCCAGGAAAACTTCCCGGAGCCATGATTGAAGATCGTAGAAATCAAAACTGCATATGGTGTCCGCTATCAACCGATCTTTGTCAACCAGCGGGATTTTATCCAGGTCGACCGGAGGAGGAATGAAAGGATTTTCTTCCTCCTCAGCTTGCTTGGTGTTAGAAACCATCTCAGCGAGTGTACCTGCAATAAACAGTGTTAGTGGGGTCTAATGGTGGTGGAGGAAAACGACAGGGGAACAAATGGAAGTATGGCAGATGAGTCTTCTGGCGCGATGGAGGAAATACGAATGAAGATAGGCACACGGTGACTTTATTCAAAACTGGGTCGGTCGGACGCGGGAAAACGGTCATCATGACAACGGACCAATCATCCCGTTATTAATGTGCAACGGGCCACTTGTGGATGAGACGGAAGGTGACGGCAGCCGACGTGTACGGGGGATGATGTGGAGGCATGTGATTGGAGGTAAAGTCGCCTAAGAGAGCTAGTCGTAAACGGGCAAGGTGAGGTCTAACAGCAGGGACTGGCAGTAGTTATGAGATGTGACTCAGACCAGGAGCGAGTGGGACAAGTGGGCTCGGTGGTGGGTGACGGCTATGGGTGAGGGGTTGTCAGGAGGCATGTGGGTGACGGGACTTCTTGACCAATAGGCTTGTGCCACTTGTGACTATGGGCCCACCTGCCAGGGATATTCATTCCGGACCCCCCCCCTTTGGTTAAAGGCAGAACGCTAGGGGGGGCCCGGAATCCATCTGGGACCCTAGATCTGCACGATGCATTTGAGGCCGCAGATCTCAGCCCATAATTTAATGTCGATTTCGGACCCCCCCCCTCCATTAAAGGCAGAACGGAGGGGGGGGTCCGTAATTCAATTTGGGCCGTAGATGTGAGCGCCCGTTTCCGAGCCGTCCAGATGTGCTCAAAGATTATAATCAATTCCGGACCCCCCCCCCCTCCGTTAAAGGCAGAACGGAGGGGGGGGTCCGGAACTCAATGTAAGTCGTAGATTAGCGCGCCTCTTCCTGAACCGTTTAGATCTGTTCAAAGGTTATCACCGATTCCGGAACCCCCTTCCTCCATTAAAGGTAGAACGCTAGTGGGGTCCAGAATGCTATAAGGACCGTTGATGTGGGCACTGTGATCTAGGCCCTTGAAAAGTGAATGAGCCATAGGTAGGGGGCGGGGAATGTCATATGCGGGAAAAACTTAGGATAAGGGAAATTTCATGGGTTTTTCTTTCGATGTTTCTCACATACACCACCAAGGGGGACATCAATTCAATTACGTTTAGGCACTGGAGTCGAGGGGTAACATCTTTATCAATCTGGTTTCATTTCGGCAAGGGGGCAAGGTAATTACCTATGTCCTATCCTACTGTCACAAGGCAGTTAACCCAGATTAAACAGTTGGGTCAAGATTTTATTCTTTCTAGAGGCTATGTGATCAGGATTAGAGGATCTGATCAGATGTATTCACTAATTCTAACCTAGGGGCTACCTGATCAGGATTAGAGGGTCTGATCAGATGCATTCACTATTCAACATTGAAAATTTAAAGGAACTTAGTCATGCTTGAAAGGTATGACCAAGTTACTATTATTGCATGGGGCCTTTGCTTCAATTCTTTTTTTTAGCCCTCTTTTCTTTTCTTTTTTTTTTCTTTTTCTTTTCCCTTTTTCTTTTTCTTTTTCTTTTCACAAATTATTTGGAGAATGCAATATCATTTGTGAGCCACATCACCAGATACAGATAATATCCAAGTCATAAGATGATTCCCATAAATTATGGGGTGATAACACAACCCACAAGAAAAGAAGCATAACGAAAAGACAAAGAAGGACACTGGAAAGTGGTGTGATTTCCACAAAATGCCCTGGCACAATACTGATGAATGTCGCTCAAAGAAGTCACTAGTGGTCGAGATCAAATACAAGGAGCCAAACCCTAATTTGGAGTCTGATTCAGAAAATAATAGGAGAAGATAGATCATCAACGTAGACCCCACTGCTATTGTTGCGACCACAATAATTCAACCACAAGAACCAGCATATATTGAAGAGGTGGAGCGCCTCTTCCATTCACAGATGTGGGTGAAGGGTACCCCATTTCATTTCATTGTTGATAGTGGAAGCTAGAAGAACCTCAACTCAACGGAGGTCATCAAACAATTGGGATTGTCGACAACACCACACCCACATCCATACAGCATCAGGTGGCTTTGCCATGGACGAGATATTCTTTTTAGACAATAGTTTCGATTGTCATAAGACATCCATCCCTTCAAGGATGAGGTATTATGTGATTTTTCCCCACTGGATGTCGGTGATGTTCTTTTGGGTCAGCCATATATGTGGAAGCACCATGTTATTTATGAGTCTCGTCCTCGTAGTGTCATTGTTACTCTGGGGGGTAATCTCTACAGGATACCATAGGTAGTTCCAACTACTTTCCTACCCAAACAGTGTCGCAAGGTAGTGTCTCATACTACAAAATTTATATTCTTCATTATCTGTTCAAAAGGTTAACAAAAGAACATTGTAACCATTGCAGTCTCAGTCCAAACACCTTCTATCTAGTAGAACTAGGTCGAAAAGATAGAAGAAAATAGCAAGGATTCCTTCTGCAAATATTCATATCATGTAGCTAGACTGGTTCAAAAGTTCCAACCCTTCCAGCCATAGGTTCATGATAGCCTTCAACAAGCTAAGCAAAGCAACTTCTCCAACAGGGAAAGCATCTCATCAAGATGCAGATTCAACAAACGTTTTTCCCTCTCCCCGGGGCACTCAACGCAATGGATACTATTGCTTATTAAGAAGGGAGGATTGACCTAGGTGGATATCGGTGGCCACCCACCTATTCCAACTGGCTCAAAACAGTCTTCTAGAAATTTACTATTTTTAGCAAGTTTTTGGTTCCTAAACTTCTGGGGCCATTTTGAAGGCCTAAATGAAATTTTTTCGGGAAAAAGCACCACAATGATAGTTGAAGGATCTAATTGAGCCCCCAAAATGAATCTCCTTGACGATACCTTTCCAATAAGATATTGTACGCCCCAAACGAATATTTTATGCCAAAGTTACACTCTCGGGAAGTTAATACACCAAACTACCCAAAAACGGGGTCCACAAAATTGTTGGTTTTTCATCTTTCGGTGTTAGGGTTTTGGATTTTATTTATGTTAAAAAGGCCTTTGGAGCCTCATTGTATTAATAATATTCTTTTGAATGTGAGTAACCGTCACATCTCTTCTCAGAGATAAGCTGCCACCATTCTAGTGAGTCTTTCACTCTGTATTTCTACAATTTTGTACATTTCGCTCATTAATAGAAATTGTGTATTATTGTATCTTTGTGTTTATGGTTACATCTCTGATATATTTTTTTTTATATATTCCTTCTGCACACAATCATATCATGTAGCCAAAATGGTTCAAAAGTTCCAACCCTTCCAGCCATAGGTTTGTGACAGCCTTCAACAAGTTAAGAAGAGCAACTTCTCCAGCAAGGCAAGCAACTCATCAAGAGGCAGATTCAACAAACGCTTTTCCCTCTCCCCCGAGCACTTAACGCAATGGATACCATTGCTTCCTAAGGAGGGAGGATTGATCTAGGTGGATATCGGTGGCCACCCATGTAATACCCCAAAGCCGAGCCCCTTCTGAATTGTAATTTTGCTTATAGGTTGGTGAGCCAAGTGGTTAGAAGTTGAGCGACTTATGTGTTTATTAGGCTGGTGAGCCAGATGCCAAGGCCAATGAGCATGATTTTTGTATATGTAAGTACTCGCATTATTAATAAAATATAAACATTGTTGCGTGGAGACCGACCACGAAGAAGAGTTATGGGGGACTAAGCTCCACTAGGTATGATAAGGAAAGGGGGGGTAAGTATTTGGGCCTAGGAGCTAAGCTAGGGCGCTTACCTCTAGAGAAATAATATTTTAATATTAATTCCTAAAGATTAAGGTGGGGAATTGATCAAGTGTTATCCTAAGTTTCTGGAAAGTGGGACGTAGGCTAAATGGAGTGCATGCAGCTCCAGGAAGACAAGTGTCGACCTGGGCTCATGCAGTTAAAGCTGAAGCGTCAGCTCATGTTGAGGGTTCGTCCTACCATTCTCCCATCCTCCATATGAACCGAGACCTCCATCATCTGACCTCTAGATACCCTCATGCATCTATAAGACCATAACCCGTGAAGTCGTCCTGTGTTGCTTCCAGTGAAGCCTGACCCAATTGTAGTTGCATGAGTCGTGTTGTGACTTAGCGTTAGGCTGTTGTATTTTGGGGTGTCCATAACTGTTTTTCCTTCTTGTTGTTTTTGTCACCCATACCCGGATATATCTGAGACGAAGACTGGTTGAAGAGGCAGGTTGTCATGCCTAAGAGCAACTCTTCCAGGTGAGAGAGTTTGTTGGGAAGTGAGTTCTCCTGGAAGGGAGTTCCGTAGAAACTACATTACTCTGAGAATTCTGGTCCAACCTGTTGTTGGAGCCCCAGGTAAGAGAGGTGTACTAGACGATAGACTTGTATTAGTGAAGGTGTATCCTCCTGGGGTGGAGCAGGTGTGTGGGGAATGAGGTTCTGGGTGTTTTGGGCGTAAGTGGCTCCTGGGATAAAAGATCCTTCCTGTTGTTTTGTGCAACTTCCTTGTTTCCTTGCCAAGCCTAGAATTCCTTTGCCTGGTGGTGTGTAGTTCCGGATCGATGGGGACCTACTTCTAAGAGTGATGAGTAGCATGGGATTAGGTTGGGAGGTTTGGGGAAGGTCTGCATTCAGTTGGTGGATTACTCCAGCTAAAATATAAGTATCATTATTGTGCTTAATTATATATCTTATGCATGTTTTGTGATGCTTGAATGTTATCATGTATTCCATTGCATGTGGATTT
>JZKD02S0888835.1:0-14078 GCA_000966675.3 Picea glauca | reverse complement strand
TTTCTTCCATATTTCAATCCTCCAGAGTTGACGATCCATGGACACTTGTCCTACTCAATCAACGGTACTACCTTCACTATGGGTGGTTAACCTTTCAACCCAGATCAACGGTCCAATGACCCTCTTCTCAATCGGCAGTCGAGATCTCCTCCGGGTCTCCGAACTTCTAAGATCTCGAATCTCAAACCTCTTTTCCCATTGGCTTTTACCCGGAGGCTAAGATCCACTTATGCGTGTCTTCCCCAAATCCAACGATTGAGGATTACTTCGGGTCTTTACCTGACATCCATAGACTTGCGCCACATGTCCTCCAAATCCAATGGTTATGAATCACTTCAGGACCTTACCGGAGTTCATGAATTCATGCCATCTATCCTCTAGATCTGATAGTCCAGATCTACTTCGTCTCTTCGACGCTTCAGGTTTCAGGAGTTTCAAATCTCAATCAGAAATCGCGATTTTGGTGGTTGGCTTACCTCTGTTTCCCGATTCTCAATATTCACCTGTGTCAAATCAACGGCCTACAATTCTTCGTGATCCAACAGTCCAGATCACATCGCAACTGCGGGTTTCGGAAGTTTAACCGTGCCAACATGCGAATATCCTGATGTAAAAATCCTCAATATTGCCAATCCGACGGTCAAGGAGGGTACCAATAGATCCTTAGATCTATGGTCTAGATCACATCGCAACTTCAGGTTTCGGGTGTTTAGTCGCACCAACTTGAGAATCTCTCGATGTGCGATCTTGAGAAGACTGAAGGGGTCGAGGCATTAACGCGTGCGCCCTTTCTTCAAATCTAACGTTCGCAACAGACCTTGGGTCCTCCCAATCGGATCACATATGAACATCTTCTAAACGAAAAATGATATTCCCTTTCAATACTTGGACCTCAATATTCTTCCTGAGCTTTGTAAGTTATGAAGGATTTAAGAGCGTTGTGCTCTTTCTCCTGGGCTTAACACTTAGAAGGGTCTTCTGCACTATTCTTGCGCTCCTTCATCAAGTCTAGAACTTAAGTGGTTCTTTGTCTCTGCTTGCCTCACATAGAGCCTCTGCATATCTGTACTACCTCTCTTGAACTTAACAAACTCCCTCCTCCAATGGAATCGGAATGATTAGGAGGGTTGACATGCGTACATGAAACTAAATCTAAGGTCGACGAACTCATAGTCCGTGGCTCTAGCTTAAGCCACCACGGAACACAAGCATTTATGAGTATAAAAACACATCCAATTCATATAATTTCCTACTTGCCTAATTACACAATCAAGCAAGAATAAAAGGGATACAATATAACCACTAAGCAAATATATCCATCCCTGCAACATTCATAGGATATCTAGCTTTAATTCATAGTACCACTAAAATACACAAGATATGCCATTACTTATCTATTACAACTGGTATCCAACTAACTGAGTGTGGGTGTTCGGCCTTCCACCTTACCATAGGCTAAGAGGCATTCATTCTTAGCACTCTGGCCACCCCTGTGCCAAGCCATGATATCACCAGGGAACTCTCGCAGTTCTCAAGGATTCTTTCTCTGTTCAGCTTCTGCTCGAGTTATGTTCTCTGCAACTTTCAGATATCTCTCTCTGTTATGGCCTCGACAAGATTTATCAGATGCCCCCCTCAACATCAAGCTCGTGGCCTTCTATTCATTAATCCATGGAGAGATATCTGCATCCCCCTTACGAGCTTGTGCGCTCGTCTTCTCTTTTCACCTGTATGGTTGTCCGTGCGTATCTATCTTACCTTCCTTCTTTTTGAAGGTTCCCGACCCATCACGTTTCTTCTGTCATAAGGAAGCTCGGGTCTGCAGGTCTTTGTGGTACTTCGGGCTGACATTCTGCAGCTAGACCATGCTCCCATTCATGGGGGTGGTTGATAATTCAACCGGTGGTCCTTTCTTCATTGACCGTTTTCTCTCCTTGGGATCCGAAGGAGGTTTATCATCCTCATCAACGAAAATTTGGGGTTATTTGATATAATGAACTCTCTGGTATACTTTTCACATTCTTCCTCTAGTGATATCATGGCGAGTTCTTTCAAGGCTTCACCCCCACAGTCAATTATTTGAAACCCAAACAATAATACATTTACATTGTCCACATGCCTTAGCATCGTAATCCTATTTTATGATTAAGTTGCAAACTGCGGAAACAGGTCTTAGAGTGCTAAGAATTGAATATATTGCATAAGCCCATCCATACTAATTTAGTTAAGGTAAAATGAATTTGTATTAGTCTTGATGATATCCTCTACTTTATATATCTCTGAAATTTAACCACCCTGAGTGAGGGGAGCATTGTTTAGTCAGTTCTTATGGTATATTATCAATTACGCAACCACCTTAATCGTTCTAATTAAAAACTAATAAAAATAACTTTTTATAAGAATTATTGAAAACCTGTGATTTTTTTCATAAAACTTTGAATAGAAATCATTTCTCAAAGCATCCTTGGAAAAGTAAAAGTGATGAGCCGGCCAAACCAAGCTTTTGGTTACCTGCAGAAACATGGAAGGAGTATTGGTTTACTTTCTGAAAAATATTTGAGGCGATTCAATGTGCTTTCTTTTTAATTTTCCCTCGATCCTGGACTCGTGTAATGTTTCTGGACTCCTGTAATTTTTATGCGTGCTCTCTGTGTGACGGGTATTTCAATAACTAAAGCAACAAAAGGAAATTGGATGTGTGCTCTGTTATGATCTATATAGGAGTCGCCCATAGAAACAAGCTGAACCTCATCATCATCAACTTTAACTGCTACAGGAGGAAACAAACAAACCAAGCGTAGTAAAACTCCAATCAAATCTCTTCCCCATTCAGCATAGAAGTTACCTGTATAAAATAAATTTAGGGCGCTGCAACAAAATTGTTAAAAGGCTAATCCATGAGGAAACCATGCCTAGTAAAATTCCAATCAAAGCGCTATCACCATTCAGCTTAGAAGTTACGTGTATAAAAACAATTTAGGGAGCTGTAGAAAAAGCGTTCAAAGGATAATCCATGAGGCAGTCGATTCGGTATTGATTTGTAATAAAATGGTCTTCTGTCATTCTCATTAGGATCCACCCCACGTGCATGTGTGTGCTTTTAACAATTGTTCGACCAAATAAAACTATTGCTACCAAATAGTAAACATAGAGAGCCTTCAAGGAAGGCAATCAATAGGAAACAAATTAAAAACAAAACAGCTGAGACAAATTAGGTAAACCCACAGAACTTCGACATTTATTCTGAAGAATAAACGCTTTTTCTCCTAGATGGTGTCCATCTGGGAAGCCTTAACTCACCATCGCAGAAAACCCTAAAGTGCAAATCCCCGGAAAGTACCTTTCAACTTATTGGTCGTTCATCAAATAATGATAGACCATCATAGTACTCACAAATTTATAATAAAATAACATAGTATAAATCACAATAAGAAACAACTACATACAAGATAGAAAAGACTAACTGAGCATGTGCCGAGTTTTTTCTCAGTCCGTGTAGGCATGTTCGGCCCTGTGAGCCCATGTGGCTCATGCAAATATCTGGCAGGGAGATTGCCAGATGGGACTTGTTATCATATAACCTCAATGTAAGGTTGACAAGCAACGATTCCTACAACTAGGTGATGCATTAATGTTCCAATAGAAACTACTTATCCACATTCAAATCTGTTTACGATACATATCTTGTGTGGAATTTGTTATTTGATATCATTCAATCCGTGAATATGTTGACTTGCTCACCCTTTTTTTTTTTCTACGTAGCCAAAATCATAAAATATATGCTGAACTAATTGCTCAACCTTTTCTTTCTTTCTTTTTTTTCTATGTGGCCAAAATCATAAAATATATCCTTAATTAATTTTTTCGACGAGACCTTCGGGATCTTTGTCATGATATCAAATACCATATACAGTCATAATATAACGCATTTCTAGCCAGGGACCTCAAAGTCCAATGAACTAAAAACAACTGAAATCACATTATATGTTTCTGGAATCACAATTTCTACCATTTAAATAGATTGAGAGCCCCCATTATATTTCACAATTGCAATTTCCAAAAAACAATTTCTAGTGAGGGGCCTCAGCATCCAGTGAACTAAAAATAAAATCACGATTTCAATTATTTGAATGGATTTACAACCCCATTATTCTCCAATATTACAATTATGAATGAAATGGATTTTTATATAAATTATTCTAATTTTCGTAGAATTCTTTTCGTTTTCATAACAAAATAAGCGCTGAGAAGAGTGGCGGAAGGAATACCCTGTCCCAGGCACCCAAAATACCTCTCATAACCTCCTCTATTAAAAAATTACAAGGACCTGTGATCATATAAAAACCCCATCACAGGAATATAGGACCTTTAGGTTGGTCAAAAATTGTATATGTTCATGAAAGGTTAAGTTGAAATTAGTCTATTCGATATAAAAAAAAATTGTAGAAGTGTACTGTATAATTTAAACATTTTTCTCAATATTATATAGCAGGATTTTAGGTCAAAAAATTTATATGTCAATGAAGGTTAAGTTGAAATTAGTCTATTACATATTAAAAATTTTGTAGAACTGTAGTGTGTAATTTAAACATTTTTGTTATTATTATATAGTATGGTTGTTATTTATAACTTGTATTTTACTAATATAAATATTTTAATAGTCAAATAGCTGGGCATAGGGATATTCTTTTTACTTAAATAAGAGGGTTTAATACATCAAATATCAATTTGATGTCTGATTTATTGGACATAAAGGTATTTTGTTTCAAACAAGAGAATCTCATATAACCAATTTGATATTTAACCTATAAGTTACCTTAAATTAAAAAAAAAAATCTCACCAATTTGAGATCCTAAAATAATTTCTGATATATATATATATATATATAAAAAAGAACTTAAGAGAACTCTAGAGAAAACCTAGAGAATTGCTTCTTTGCAGAAAACATGTCAATATGTACACATTCATTCTCGTAATTAATTGTAAAAAAATAAAAAGTCGTCTCGGACGGTATGTGCAAAGGTCCTGACCAGATCTTAACTTGCTAGACAGCAGCCCATGAAATTCAATATTTGTTATTCGTCAGCTTCGAATTTGTATCGAGTAACGCGAGAACCGCAGCTCATGGTCGATCTGAAACGCTTCTGGTAGAGATGTGAGTTGAGTCGACGTTGGCAGAACTGTGGATAATCGGGGAAGGCCCTGACGGAGCAACGGGCCCTTTGGGTAACATGACGAATACCGGTTTGAAGGCTCTCTCTCCCATAGAATCAGATGGGAGGACATTTAATTGCAATTTCTGATGCAAAGATCCGCTTTGCTGTTTATGATCATCATATTGCCGGTGATTAATATCCATTGATGGAACCAGGCTTTACCAGGCAACGGACGCACGCCTGAACATGACGAGATCGTGCAGAGAAGGATAGCCAACCATGGTATAAGCAATCTGTAAGCGAACGATGAAGAACTACATCCGGAGTGGCCTCCCATGATATTGATATGAACTAACAGATTGAGATGAGAACTATGCTTGTAATCGATTGTTTCAGTTAAGCAAATAGCGAGATGGTTTTCTAATTGGCTCTGTGAGATATATATTATACTGAAAGGCGKCTATTGTGTATAGAGCACGCCATGTACCCGTTGAGTTTCTGATCCAATAGATGGAAGCATCTCTCTCAATACGAGTGAGAAATTTCTTTGCTCGGGCCCACGTTTTACGCGTGAATTAATCGGATTTTGTGTCTGTCTCGGCTCGTTCACGTCTCAGGCTCATCGTAACGAGCCGTATAGAACTCGTAAACAAGTCGCTGGGCCACTTCTCGACAGGTTCGCATTTCCACTTCGGCCTCGACAGGTTCGAAATGGACGGTTCGCATTTCCATTTCGGCCGTAGCAGGGTGGATATTTTCTGCCTCTTCCATCTCATTTCGTCAGGTCGGCTAGTCCTGGTGGCACCGCCCTAGAAGAGGCATCCTCTTCTCAGCACCTTCGCCACACTATCTCTCGCCACTTGCTCTCATCTCCATTTTCTCTCGTCTAGTCCAATCAGTTCGCCTCCCCCTCGGCTCATTCTTCGCAACCGCCTTGTCTCCTATGGACACCGAGCTTAGGCCAAGTCACCCATGGCCACAAATCAAAATTTCTCTCCCCCTTACCAAACTCAAAAAAATCTGTAACGTTTTTAACTATTCTTAATATACATATTTCATTTTAAGAGTTAAATAGCTAAAGTTTATTATTCCACTATGAACAATATGGTTAAGTTTAGGAATATTTCGGAGTGTAACAATAATAAAATCAATTTTTTGTTTGATTTAAAAAAAATGATATAGTGGATAACACTAATTTTTGAAATAGGCTAAAAGAGTTAAAAGTCTCTTTCTAGTTGAGTGTGATACCATAAGGTTGTACACATAATGTTATTGCCCAATTACTCTTCACAATAAATTAATTGTAATAGAGGAGTTAAGCAAGGTTGTCCCCTATTTCTTTTTAGAATATACTTGACAAGTTAGAGAGTTCTTTGGAAGAAGTAGGTTGTGTTGGCCGGACTCTAGCTAGTATAATCATCCTCCTCCTTTATGATGGTCATGTTGTTTATATGGTGAAGAGTCTCTATGATCTTCACAATGAACTAAAATTTATGAAGGATTTCTACTCTAGTATATGTATGACTATCAACACTAACAAAGAAAACGTTATGATAATTAAATCCAGAAAGATGACTTACGTTAACTTTGTGTATGACAACAAAATATTAGTGGAAGTGACTTCATACAAATATCCTGGAATCAACCTTCATCTAAGTCTAACTAGAAGTATAGCATTGCAAAATGATAAATGGAGGGTCTAAAGCTCATTATGGGCTTTAAAACAANTTCGTCAGGTCGGCTAGTCCTGGTGGCACCACCCTAGAAGAGGCATCCTCTTCTCAGCACCTTCGCCACACTATCTCTCGCCACTTGCTCTCATCTCCATTTTCTCTCGTCTCGTCCAATCAGTTCGCCTCCCCCTCGGCTCATTCTTCGCTACCGCCTTGTCTCCTATGGACACCGAGCTTAGGCCAAGTCACCCATGGCCACAAATCAAAATTTCTCTCCCCTTACCAAACTCAAAAAAATCTGTAACCTTTTTAACTATTCTTAATATACATATTTCATTTTAAGAGTTAAATAGCTAAAGTTTATTATTCCACTATGAACAATATGGTTAAGTTTAGGAATATTTCGGAGTGTAACAATAATAAAATCAATTTTTTGTTTGATTTAAAAAAAATGATATAGTGGATAACACTAATTTTTGAAATAGGCTAAAAGAGTTAAAAGTCTCTTTCTAGTTGAGGGTGATACCATAAGGTTGTATACATAATGTTATTGTCCAACTACTCTTCACAATAAATTAATTGTAATAGAGGAGTTAAGCAAGGTTGTCCCCTATCTCTTTTTAGCAAATACTTGACAAGTTAGAGAGTTTTTTGGAAGAAGTAGGTTGTGTTGGCCGGACTCTAGCTAGTATAATCATCCTCCTCCTTTATGATGGTCATGTTGTTCATATGGTGAAGAGTCTCTATGATCTTCACAATGAACTAAAATTTATGAAGGATTTCTACTCTAGTATATGTATGACTATCAACACTAACAAAGAAAAGGTTATGATAATTAAATCCAGAAAGATGACTTACGTTAACTTTGTGTATGACAACAAAATATTAGAGGAAGTGACTTCATACAAATATCCTGGAATCAACCTTCATCTAAGTCTAACTAGAAGTATAGCATTGCAAAATGATAAATGGAGGGTCTAAAGCTCATTATGGGCTTTAAAACAATTGTAAATTAATAGACCTTTGTTAATGGGATAAGAAGAACCTCCTCTTTGAGACTCTATTCAATCATGTTAACTTATATGGTTGTGAAGTTTGGGGTTACAATGCATCTACAGATAATTGTGGAGAAAGAGAAAACAAATCCAAAAGTGTTTTTTAACTTAATCTCAAAATCAAAGGCAATACGCCCTATCCTATCCTCGTCATAGAAGTGAGTCTTCCCCCCATTGAGAGCACAACTATGACTAGGTACCTAATTGACAAGACTAAGATAAACACCATGGAAGACATGAGGCTTCCCAAGATTGCTTCAAACACCATTCAAAACCACTTGCAGCTCAAGCGAGGATGGCATAAAGATGTCAAGTCTTGGATAAATCATTGGGGTATAAAGGAAGAGGTCATTCTACAGAATAAGGATAATATTAAGCATATTATTAACATCTAAATTTAAGGAGAAATTGCAGTACGATAAAGTATTAGAGGATAAATGAATATTAACACACTATAAAGAGGTGATCAAGCCTAATCTATAAAATCGAAAGTATTTGTATTTGTTGACTACTATAAAGAAGAAAATCAATAGTGTCAAAATAAGGACAAACTCTCCCAAGATCTATAGTGAAATAGGGCATTGGAAAATTATTAAAACATTGTGGATCAAAATAATTTGTCTCCTTTGTAACAATAAGAGGGTTGAAGATGAAAAACACTATCTCTTAGAGTATCTTGTGTAAACCCACATTAAATAACAATTTCAAAATGTTTTTTAAAATACTGACTATCCTAACCTTTTCATTCATCAAAACCATGGTGATTTAGGAACAACTCTCTTAAAAATTTTCGAGCACAGAAATAAATTTCTAAAGAAACCCAAGGAATTTTCATATGGTTCAATAAACCAAGTTTGATCTTAGTAAATGTTAACCACCACCACCATCATCATTATCAACTTAAAATTTCAACAAGATGAAAATTTTGATTTTAAAAGGGGATATGCATTAGATAAATTTCAAAGGAAGTTGTTTGGGATTTTCAAAAGGAATTTAAAGGGACATTTATGAGGTGAATTGCAAATGAAATTGTTAGGGGATTTTCAAAGGAATTTAAAGGGATATGTATACGATGAATTTCAAAGGAAATTGTTTGAGATTTTAAAAGGAATTTGAGAGAGCTTAAGGTCAATTCGCAAGGGGCATATGGAGGACTTCTTGCTACATTTTTCCGTTACATGCAAGCTACACATGAAGTTCATAATACAGACTCCAAAAAAAAATTAATGGTACAATGTATGAAAAATTATTTGTTACTTAGGGTGAGGGTTGGAATTTCAAAATGAAGTAGCCTATCAAATTTGATGGTTTTGATCATTGTATTATCCATTTTTCATATTTTTGACAAAGATTGATAATGGTTCTAGAAATTTTTTTACCTGGGGAAAATGTTGTGTCAAATTACATCCATGGATAAGGTCATTGACAACATACTATGTTTTGATACCATTACCATTGATTAAGGATGGTTGTCATTGATGTCAACCCTTGAAGAAAGTCTGGTAGTGAATTCTAGTAGCACAAAGGTTTGGGTAATGGACCCAAGGTTGTTTCATGTATAATGTTATGAGTTTTAATATATTTGAAGGTAATACTATTCTATATGGATAGTACATGTCATGTCATTTCTGGTGGTATGTGGAACGTCACACAACTCCTCACGGTTTGAGAGTTATGGCCTTATGAAGTTGGAGGACCCTCATATGTTGGTTTGAAGCCCCAAAAGGTCAAAGAAGTCAAAGATCTTTTAAAGAAGAAATTTGTATTTAAATGAAAAACTAAAGTGACAAAGTCAAGAAGGATTATTTAAATAATAAAGTGAAGTGACAAAATCAAAGAAGATTATTTAAATGATAAAGTGGGGTGACAAAGTCAAGGAGGAATATTTAAATGANGTGTAAAGAAGAAAATCAATAGTGTCAAAATAAGGACAAACTCTCACAAGATCTATAGTGAAATAGTGCATTGGAAAATTATTAAAACATCGTGGATCAAAAGAATTTGTCTCCTCTGTAACAATAAGAGGGTTGAAGATGAAAAACACTATCTCTTAGAGTATCTTGTGTAAACCCACATTAAATAAGAATTTCAAAATATTTTTTACAATACTGGCTATCCTAACCTTTTCATTCATCAAAACCATGTTGATTTAGGAACAACTCTCTTAAATTTTTTCGAGCACAGAAATAAATTTCTAAAGAAACCCAAGGAATTTTCATATGGTTCAATAAACCAAGTTTGGTCTTAGTAAATGTTAACCACCACCACCATCATCATTATCAACTTAAAAGTTCAACAAGATGAAAATTTTGATTTTAAAAGGGGATATGTATTAGATAAATTTTAAAGGAAGTTGTTTGGGATTTTCAAAAGGAATTTAAAGAGACATGTATGAGGTGAATATCAAATGAAATTGTTAAGGGATTTTCAAAGGAATTTAAAGGGATATGTATACGATGAATTTCAAAGGAAATTGTTTGAGATTTTCAAAGGAATTTGAGAGAGCTTAAAGTCAATTTGCAAGGGGCTTATGGAGGACTTCTTGTTACATTTTTCCGTTACATGCAAGCTACACAAGAAGTTCATAATACAGGCTCCAAAAAAAAATTAATGGTACAATGTATGAAAAAGTATTTGTTACTTAATGTCAGGGTTGGAATTTCAAAATGAAGTAACCTATCAAATTTGATGGTTTTGATCATTGTATTACCCATTTTTCAGATTTTTGACAAAGATTGATAATGGTTCTAGAAATTATTTTAGCACATTAGATGGGGAAAATGTTGTGTCAAATTACATCCATGGATAAGGTCATTGACAACATACTATGTATTGAAACCATTACCGTTGATTAAGGTTGGTTGTCATTGATGTCAACCCTTGAAGAAATTCGGGTAGCGAATTCCGATAACACAAAGGTTTGGGTAATGGACCCAAGGTTGTTTCATGTATAATGTTATGAGTTTTAATATATTTGAAGGTAATACTATTCTATATGGATAGTACATGTCATGACATTTTTGGTGGTATGTGGAACGCCACATAACTCCTCATGGTTTGAGAGTTATGGCCTTACGAAGTTGGAGGACCCTCATATGTTGGTTTGAAGCCCCAAAAGGTCAAAGAAGTCAAAGATATTTCAAAGAAGAAATTATTATTTAAATGATAAAGTAAAGTGACAAAGTCAAGGATTATTTAAATAATAAAGTGAAGTGACAAAATCAAAGAAGATTATTTAAATGATAAAGTGGGGTGACAAAGTCAAGGAGGAATATTTAAATGATAAAGTAATGGAGAACTTTCTAATTATGGAAACTGGTTAACCCTAAAAATGAGGAAAATAGGTTAAGTGACCTATAAATGGGTTAAGTGACCTATAAATAGGTTAAGTGACCTAGAAATGAGTTAAGTGACCTAGAAAGAGGAGAGTATAAATAAGAGGAAAGGCTCTCTCATTTTACATCACACTTGAGCATATTGAATATCTATAGGTGATTGAGGTAACCAAAGGATATCTAAGCCAAATTTCAGAGGGAAGGTGAAGAAAAGAGGGCTAGAATTCAAGGGAAGATAAATTCTTTTGATGATGCTTTCTAAGGTTTGTTTTTTACAGGTCATCTCACCATTTTTGGAATAACTTCTTTTCTAGAATGATTCAAACCGTGAGATTGATAGGGCATTGAGGAAACATATCCAAGTATCTGTGGTAAAAAATTCATCTTGTGGGTTGTTGTATTTTTGGATTTACATTCCGTGGAAAATAGGGTTTGTGGCTAGTCCTAAAACTAGTCTAAAACATGTGTTTCGGGTAAAAACGTAATAAATTATTCATAACAGATCCAAATTTAGTAAGACCAAATATGTTGGTTATAGTAAACTACGTGGTATGTTGTGTAACATTTTCATATCGATTCAACAAAAATTTCGTGCAGGGCACGCTCTACAAGGTCTCTCTCTAGAATTAGCCAGAATTCAGCAAGGT
This sequence comes from Picea glauca, assembly GCA_000966675.3. Taxonomy (NCBI): domain Eukaryota; kingdom Viridiplantae; phylum Streptophyta; class Pinopsida; order Pinales; family Pinaceae; genus Picea; species Picea glauca. Next base: position 2,211 of record JZKD02S0888835.1, on the reverse strand, counting down.
ATGCCATTTTTTCTATAACTCCTTTTCTGAGAGGTTCCAGGTAGTGACACCTGGAGGAATTTCACAAAACACACTAAAGAACATTTTTTATCAGTTTCAGAGCTTTATTCATTATAGGTACATATTTATTATTATTTCAAGTTAGGGTTGTTGACTAATCCAAAACCAGTCATGTCAGACTAAAGAAAAGTTCGATGAAAATGCTAGTCTCTTATTATTAAAGTTAAGGAATGTTTGCAAGTATGTGATCATATAAAACAGGTCTATTACAGAGTTATAAATTATATTTGTATCATGATATTGATGAGGGATTTTGGTTGAGGTACATGTTGGGTACATGGTTGAGATAATTAGTTGATGAGTTGGCACATACATGAGGTGTACATTTGATGATGTTGGTACATAGTGATGCGTCATAGTTGATGAGTAGTTGACACATGATTGGTACATACTTGGTACATGGTTGGATGCACTTGTTTATGGTACATGTTGATTACAGGTTGTTTGTTATAGGTTGGTGCATGGATGATGCACTTGTTTATTGTACATGTTGATTACAGGTTGAGGTACACGTTGATTCATGGTTGATGCATGGTTCAGTTTTATTGGTATAGGTTTATAGCGGTTCATCTCACAATGATAGTTTGGCAGTGGTTCCATCATTCTACTTCTACTTCGGGGTGGTTGGATGGGGAAAGGACAGGTGGTTGTAGCCGGAGAATATAGGGGGTTGTAGCCTCCTTTTGCTTGTAGCCATAGAATATGGGAGTTTGAGCTTCCTTCAGGTTGTATCTTGAGAAACAAGGGGGTTGGAGCCTCCTTCCAGTTGCAGTTGGAAAACAAAGGAAGTTGGTGCTTCCAATGAATGTAATTCTTCAAGACGTATAAGAAAAAGAATTATGTGGTTTTCTCCCACTTTGGGTTTCCACTTAAAACACTGGTGTACTGTGTATGTGTATGATTGTTCATTTTTTCATTTTGTATTTACTCTGCAGTTATTGGATGATAATGCTACATTGATATACCACTTGGATTGCATGGTTAAAAATGATTAAATTGCGCTATTACTTATTCATCCCCCCTCTCAGTAATCCAACAATTACATAACCCATAAAAGTTTTTTGATATCCATTATAATTAAATGTAGTGTATCATTCTTAAAATTCTCATGCATATAATAGTATTATTAAAACATGAATGAAACTTATTAAAACCCATACAGAACAATATCTATTTACTTAAAAATCAAAGTTACATGCACAACAATAAAGACCATGAATAAATTTGGTAAATAGAGATAAAATCACTTATCTTTTAACATCAAATGAGCAACTGATTCAAGGGACGAATGTTCCTCCCAACTATAGATTTGTTGGTCCAAATCCTAGCAACAAATCACCCTCAAGTTGAAGTTACAATTCCACTAAAGAGAGTGTCTCTCTCACAACCCAATTCACTCCCATAGAAAACTAGTTTTCCTACAACTATCCCAATCCACCAACTCTCTTCCCCTCAACCTATGCAACTCAAGGAATTGGGATCCCCCTTCATTGCACACAGTCCCTCAAGCCTTCCCACTTCCCTCTAGGAATCCATCACAAGGTTGGATAGGAATATCTATTGTTAAGGACTCCATGTATGCTAGTTTCCCCAAGAAAACTAACAGAACAACCATTTTTTCAAGCGAAAATACCTATAACCAAAATCACGCTCTCTACGAGACTAAATTTTTTTTTTCCATGAAACAAGAGCTCCAATAGATACCCACAACACCTACTACATCTTCCTTCAAGCTCCAATACTCCACACTCCCTTTCTACTCCAAAAACTGCATGTAAAAATTTCCTAGAATGGCCACTCGAGTTTATATTTTACCCATGAGAGTTGACTCACATTCCCCAAGGTTGATTATACATATCCCCCATGCTCTCACAACTATGGGATGTGACTTTTCCTACCAACCACTCTTACATGTGTTTGATGATTGGGCTCTCATACACTCAAAAAGAAACTATAAGGTTCATTGAAGCTAATAATTTTAAGAAAGAGGGTTGGAATTAAAACCCATGAATAATTACCTGCGCCTGCCAAGCCCCCCCTAGACCCTTCTCTTAGACATTCTTAGAAATTCCTCTCTCTTGTGGAAACTTATCCCCCAATTACTCTTTCATTGTCCTCCTGCAACCAATGTTACATTTAGTTTATTATTAC
>JZKD02S0888780.1:0-14079 GCA_000966675.3 Picea glauca | reverse complement strand
ATGAATCTTCATCTATCAACACTTCTTGCTGAAATGAACTCACTTCTTAGATCTTGAGACTTTCAGACAATCTCATCTCTTTCTCCCTGCCTACCTAGCAATTTGGGAATTTTTTGATGCCCACCTGGCAGTCTATGAGATCAACTGATCCCATCTTATTACCCACTTGGCAATCTGAACTTTTCACACTTCTCCTCTAGAAGTATATGATACCTTCCACTGATCTCTTTCCATTTCCCACCTGAAAACTTGAAATTCCATTTCTGTCAACCTGACAGTTTATGATATCTTCATCTAATCTCTTCTCCTCCTCATCGCTAAGATTTTTCCCAATCTCTAGTTGATAGATGTGAATCAGTTCCTCCTCTGTGTCACTGAAGTTTTCAGTCATCATCCTTCATTGTTCTCTGGCCAACAATTCCTTTACTAGCCATTTCACTCTCTTCTTCATGGGCCATTCATACACCCAATGTGTTTTTGCATCGTGTTGCATTTTAAATACAAGCTTCTCCATTTTGGATTTTATATCATTAAGCTCCAGATCGATATATGGATTGTTCTTCTTCTACTGGTGGCCTTCTCTTTGACCACTTCCATGGCCTTCAGTATCCATTTTCACCTTCTTCTTTCCCTTCTGGAAAGTCTATGGACCACTCTTCATCTGTGATCATCTCCATCTTCTCTCACAGCTTGTCTGGTTGTTTAAAATTTTGTTGTCATGTCCACGCAACAACCTTCTCATAGAATATCAATACCCTACTCTATTTTCACCTGTTGTCTACAGGAAAACTCCTGCTTCTGATACCACTTGATGTTATCAAGTCATCTCCTTTCATCACTCTCCCTTGTATGTTGGCTATAAGCAAAATTTCATCTCCTAGTGCTACTCAATGTAGTCAAACCATCTCCTTCATCTCCTTTGCCTAAATTCTACAAACGAATATCAAGATCTGATACCACTTGATGGTGTGTATCAGACCATATCTTTTCTCCTCTACCTCCCTCTGTCTACAATCTATAGACAAAAAGTGGCTCTGATACCACTTGATGTAGCCCCCCTCCCCTTCGGGATTCTGTGACCTTCCGGTCAAGGATTGTTCTTCAATTCCTCTGAGTTGAAGCGACTCTTCGATTCACTGTTGGAATCCTTTGACCAAATCCACAGGTCCTTCTGTTTAAACCCCACCTATGCGAACAAGCACAAGGCACAGGCTTCCCCTACACATGACCACCGATAGTGACCTGGGGAAAAACCTTAAAGAATTTTAGGACTTCGTGATTCAGAAAGTCAAAAGACTTCTCACCTCAAATATTTTGATCCCCGAAACCTAGAAATTCTCCCACGTCAAATCAACGTCTCTTGGCGCTCCAAGATCCGACAGTTCAGATCTTCTCGCTTGAATTGGGATTTCACCTTTCAGGACTTTGGGATATAACTTCCTCTATTTCTCCTGATTCCTGATTCTCCAAAATCTATGTGTGCCAGATCCTACACTCCTCATCATCTGATGGCTGTGATTGAGTCGCAATTTTGTGATTCAGGAGTTATTATAACTCTTCCCTTTGACTTCTCTGAGTCGCGAGTCAACGAAATATTGATCTCTCGCCACACATCCATTCTGATGGATGGCCCTGATGATTTCGTGAATTCTCCTTTCATGAGTTTTCTATCATCTTCACCTTTATCCTCCCGGTACCTAGTCTTCTAGTATGTATGGATCTCTGCCACGTGTCCTTTTAGATCCAACGGTCCAGAGTGATTTTGTGAATTCACCTTTTGCAAGTTTGTTCCTCTCCTCCTCGCAAATATTCCGGTATTTGATTTCACGAACACCCAGATCCGTTGCCACCTGTTATCTCTAACAATGTATGGTTATGATCTTTTCAGAGCATCTCTCATGCACCTTCCTCTGGGTCAAATGACTATTTGTCCATGCGCTCAGATCCAATGGTCCAGATCTGGTCTCCTCCTGTGAAAATTCTCTCCTGTCTAGACTCTGATCAGACAGTCCAGATTCTCCCAAAATCTATGGTTGTTATTGAATCAATATTTCGCATGTTGCGAATTTGGAAACTAAGGAATTCTGTCCTCCCAACTCCCAATATCCAATACCGTGAAATGAACCAACATTTAAGATATCTTCTAGATTGACGACTCCCATTCCTCCTAGGTTTTGAGAGTTAAATGAGTCCCACCATTATTCTCCTCACAACTTCTCTTGATCCAATGGTTGTCGGCTATCAACGTGTCCTCCTCAAATATTCTTTGTCGTCCGTTCAACTCCTTAATGATTCCCAGCCAAATCCTTTGGCACTAAATCTCTTGAACTTTGATCTTTTGACTTATAAGATTTCCAATCTTTCGAAGGTCTCGGCCTTTGAACTTCTTCCTTCTACGGACTCAACTCTAGGTTTCTCTCATGCTTATGAAAAGCATTATATCTTTTGAGCTTTCAGCTAGCTCAGTCTCTAAGGGACTCGAACCTTCTACTTCCTTTGAAGAGTTCTGGTGTCCTCCTGATACACTTTTCGCTTGACCTCTTAAGCTTCAGAACTTGAAACAAGTTCACGGTGAACATTCTCCTTGCACTTGACTGGCCTTCAGATGGTTTTCTCTTCAGCACTTCATTTGAATGTTGACCTAGTGCACTCCTTGCACAGGTCTTCCTCTAGAGTGTTCAAAAACTATGTCTCCTTTCCCTCCTTCAAGGGATATAAGTTCCCTCCTGGCGACTTAACGCTCAAGCACCCCTTGCTGAGACTACAAAGTATTCAACAAATCTGTAAGTGTCTTCTCTGAAACTTTTCTTGTCTTTGAACTCGTAATAGAGTTCCTCTGGTGCACTCTTTTCACTCTCTCAATGCCCAGCTTGTAGATCTCTACATAACCTTTAGTAGTTCTATTTCTCTATGCCTTCTCTGCACAGTATTCCCTCCCAAGTATTTAGTAACCCTAAGGCTCCTCTTGAGTTTTTAATCATTCTGTTGTGCCTTCCTGGCATGTTCCTTCTGACTCCACAGATTTCAGATGCACACTCCTTGCGCTAGCTACAGAACTTCCAATGTTCTATTGTGCACTCCTTGCACAGCCTAAAGAACCCAAAATGATATTACAAAACTCAATCAAAGATAGATAAATATATATTTCTAGTAACTCTAAGGATCCTCTTGAGTTTTTAATCATTCTGGTGTGCCCTCCTGGCACGTTCCTTCTGGCTCCACAGAGTTCAGATGCACACTCCTTGCGCTGGCTACAGAACTTCCAATGTTCTTTTGTGCACTCCTTTCACAGCCTAAAGAACCCAAAATGATATTACACAACTCAATCAAAGATAGATAAATCTATATTTCTACTGTAAATGAATTTATCATACATCTACAACATTCATTCATGAAACATAAATACATGAACAAAAATAAGCAGGAAAAATTGTTTTTCTATTATCTTTGTGTATCTATACAAATGATTGCAAAAACTGAAGTGCTCAGAGTCTCAGTTCTCTCAAGTTATCTCTCTCTCAGAAATTCTACCTCTAAGGCCTCTCTAACCAGACCTCCTATCTTCTCTGCTCTAGTTCCTTCTTGAAATCTGAAACAATATCTCATCAGAAAAGAGGGGCTCTGCAAGCTCGTCCTCTCTCACCTAACCTCATCTATTACATTGAAGTTTCATAAATGTTTACCTAGACCTAACTACGATCTAGGCCTTCTACAAGAAACCATTTAAGGAGACTATGACTACTACCTATACAAAGGCATGGCTTGGCATTAAAATCCTTAGAATGTAAATCCCCATGGGATCTAATTTCATATTTTAAAATGTGAGAGGTTCAATGCCTCTCTTTCTCCTGAAATGCACGATGATGTGCTAGAATGTTGGTGCACTGTTGAGGTGGAGAGATGCTCCTACATCAAGTCATATAAGAAATATCGCAAAAACATGCCTCAATCATGCTCCTCAATATCACCAACATACAACCTCATCACAATATACCAAGCCTCAAGTATGCACCATAACATATAACCAAAAATGTTACCAATATAGACAATAATGCTTCTAAGCAATGTACTGTAACATCACGAAGAGGTACCATACCATCATGTATCATTATCAACATGTACAATACCATAACCAAGCATGAGACTTACTCACATAAACTTACATATGATCCTTTAGCTGACCTGATACTCTGTAAATTGACCTGTAACTCTTCCATAGTCTATATCATTCCCGTACGAACATCATTATTCACTTCTATCTTTTCCTTGCTCGATAGAGACTACTTGTTACATGGGTCTTTGTGTGACATCCTCCAGGAAACCCACGGGGATGCATCATGGGACACTTACTTTATGATCCATGGGAATGACCATTATTAGGGTTTTCTCATATTTTCCCTCTCTCCTCTAAAACTAGACAAAAGATCACTTACTCATAAGATAGATAATCAATGAATGTGTGTATGTATGTACTTGTGAATGACTACTTGAGTTGTATTTATAATTTTTCTAGGTAACCTCTTCCCTTAAACTTAGGGTTTCTATATATTTCTTGTTAAAACCACTTTACCATTTCATTCATTGACTTGTGACCAACTATGACTTCTTGACCATTCTTTGNATGAATCTTCATCTATCAACACTTCTTGCTGAAATGAACTCACTTCTTAGATCTTGAGACTTTCAGACAATCTCATCTCTTTCTCCCTGCCTACCTAGCAATTTGGGAATTTTTTGATGCCCACCTGGCAGTCTATGAGATCAACTGATCCCATCTTATTACCCACTTGGCAATCTGAACTTTTCACACTTCTCCTCTAGAAGTATATGATACCTTCCACTGATCTCTTTCCATTTCCCACCTGAAAACTTGAAATTCCATTTCTGTCAACCTGACAGTTTATGATATCTTCATCTAATCTCTTCTCCTCCTCATCGCTAAGATTTTTCCCAATCTCTAGTTGATAGATGTGAATCAGTTCCTCCTCTGTGTCACTGAAGTTTTCAGTCATCATCCTTCATTGTTCTCTGGCCAACAATTCCTTTACTAGCCATTTCACTCTCTTCTTCATGGGCCATTCATACACCCAATGTGTTTTTGCATCGTGTTGCATTTTAAATACAAGCTTCTCCATTTTGGATTTTATATCATTAAGCTCCAGATCGATATATGGATTGTTCTTCTTCTACTGGTGGCCTTCTCTTTGACCACTTCCATGGCCTTCAGTATCCATTTTCACCTTCTTCTTTCCCTTCTGGAAAGTCTATGGACCACTCTTCATCTGTGATCATCTCCATCTTCTCTCACAGCTTGTCTGGTTGTTTAAAATTTTGTTGTCATGTCCACGCAACAACCTTCTCATAGAATATCAATACCCTACTCTATTTTCACCTGTTGTCTACAGGAAAACTCCTGCTTCTGATACCACTTGATGTTATCAAGTCATCTCCTTTCATCACTCTCCCTTGTATGTTGGCTATAAGCAAAATTTCATCTCCTAGTGCTACTCAATGTAGTCAAACCATCTCCTTCATCTCCTTTGCCTAAATTCTACAAACGAATATCAAGATCTGATACCACTTGATGGTGTGTATCAGACCATATCTTTTCTCCTCTACCTCCCTCTGTCTACAATCTATAGACAAAAAGTGGCTCTGATACCACTTGATGTAGCCCCCCTCCCCTTCGGGATTCTGTGACCTTCCGGTCAAGGATTGTTCTTCAATTCCTCTGAGTTGAAGCGACTCTTCGATTCACTGTTGGAATCCTTTGACCAAATCCACAGGTCCTTCTGTTTAAACCCCACCTATGCGAACAAGCACAAGGCACAGGCTTCCCCTACACATGACCACCGATAGTGACCTGGGGAAAAACCTTAAAGAATTTTAGGACTTCGTGATTCAGAAAGTCAAAAGACTTCTCACCTCAAATATTTTGATCCCCGAAACCTAGAAATTCTCCCACGTCAAATCAACGTCTCTTGGCGCTCCAAGATCCGACAGTTCAGATCTTCTCGCTTGAATTGGGATTTCACCTTTCAGGACTTTGGGATATAACTTCCTCTATTTCTCCTGATTCCTGATTCTCCAAAATCTATGTGTGCCAGATCCTACACTCCTCATCATCTGATGGCTGTGATTGAGTCGCAATTTTGTGATTCAGGAGTTATTATAACTCTTCCCTTTGACTTCTCTGAGTCGCGAGTCAACGAAATATTGATCTCTCGCCACACATCCATTCTGATGGATGGCCCTGATGATTTCGTGAATTCTCCTTTCATGAGTTTTCTATCATCTTCACCTTTATCCTCCCGGTACCTAGTCTTCTAGTATGTATGGATCTCTGCCACGTGTCCTTTTAGATCCAACGGTCCAGAGTGATTTTGTGAATTCACCTTTTGCAAGTTTGTTCCTCTCCTCCTCGCAAATATTCCGGTATTTGATTTCACGAACACCCAGATCCGTTGCCACCTGTTATCTCTAACAATGTATGGTTATGATCTTTTCAGAGCATCTCTCATGCACCTTCCTCTGGGTCAAATGACTATTTGTCCATGCGCTCAGATCCAATGGTCCAGATCTGGTCTCCTCCTGTGAAAATTCTCTCCTGTCTAGACTCTGATCAGACAGTCCAGATTCTCCCAAAATCTATGGTTGTTATTGAATCAATATTTCGCATGTTGCGAATTTGGAAACTAAGGAATTCTGTCCTCCCAACTCCCAATATCCAATACCGTGAAATGAACCAACATTTAAGATATCTTCTAGATTGACGACTCCCATTCCTCCTAGGTTTTGAGAGTTAAATGAGTCCCACCATTATTCTCCTCACAACTTCTCTTGATCCAATGGTTGTCGGCTATCAACGTGTCCTCCTCAAATATTCTTTGTCGTCCGTTCAACTCCTTAATGATTCCCAGCCAAATCCTTTGGCACTAAATCTCTTGAACTTTGATCTTTTGACTTATAAGATTTCCAATCTTTCGAAGGTCTCGGCCTTTGAACTTCTTCCTTCTACGGACTCAACTCTAGGTTTCTCTCATGCTTATGAAAAGCATTATATCTTTTGAGCTTTCAGCTAGCTCAGTCTCTAAGGGACTCGAACCTTCTACTTCCTTTGAAGAGTTCTGGTGTCCTCCTGATACACTTTTCGCTTGACCTCTTAAGCTTCAGAACTTGAAACAAGTTCACGGTGAACATTCTCCTTGCACTTGACTGGCCTTCAGATGGTTTTCTCTTCAGCACTTCATTTGAATGTTGACCTAGTGCACTCCTTGCACAGGTCTTCCTCTAGAGTGTTCAAAAACTATGTCTCCTTTCCCTCCTTCAAGGGATATAAGTTCCCTCCTGGCGACTTAACGCTCAAGCACCCCTTGCTGAGACTACAAAGTATTCAACAAATCTGTAAGTGTCTTCTCTGAAACTTTTCTTGTCTTTGAACTCGTAATAGAGTTCCTCTGGTGCACTCTTTTCACTCTCTCAATGCCCAGCTTGTAGATCTCTACATAACCTTTAGTAGTTCTATTTCTCTATGCCTTCTCTGCACAGTATTCCCTCCCAAGTATTTAGTAACCCTAAGGCTCCTCTTGAGTTTTTAATCATTCTGTTGTGCCTTCCTGGCATGTTCCTTCTGACTCCACAGATTTCAGATGCACACTCCTTGCGCTAGCTACAGAACTTCCAATGTTCTATTGTGCACTCCTTGCACAGCCTAAAGAACCCAAAATGATATTACAAAACTCAATCAAAGATAGATAAATATATATTTCTAGTAACTCTAAGGATCCTCTTGAGTTTTTAATCATTCTGGTGTGCCCTCCTGGCACGTTCCTTCTGGCTCCACAGAGTTCAGATGCACACTCCTTGCGCTGGCTACAGAACTTCCAATGTTCTTTTGTGCACTCCTTTCACAGCCTAAAGAACCCAAAATGATATTACACAACTCAATCAAAGATAGATAAATCTATATTTCTACTGTAAATGAATTTATCATACATCTACAACATTCATTCATGAAACATAAATACATGAACAAAAATAAGCAGGAAAAATTGTTTTTCTATTATCTTTGTGTATCTATACAAATGATTGCAAAAACTGAAGTGCTCAGAGTCTCAGTTCTCTCAAGTTATCTCTCTCTCAGAAATTCTACCTCTAAGGCCTCTCTAACCAGACCTCCTATCTTCTCTGCTCTAGTTCCTTCTTGAAATCTGAAACAATATCTCATCAGAAAAGAGGGGCTCTGCAAGCTCGTCCTCTCTCACCTAACCTCATCTATTACATTGAAGTTTCATAAATGTTTACCTAGACCTGACTACGATCTAGGCCTTCTACAAGAAACCATTTAAGGAGACTATGCCTACTACCTATACAAAGGCATGGCTTGGCATTAAAATCCTTAGAATGTAAACCCCCATGGGATCTAATTTCATATTTTAAAATGTGAGAGGTTCAATGCCTCTCTTTCTCCTGAAATGCACGATGATGTGCTAGAATGTTGGTGCACTGCTGAGGTGGAGAGATGCTCCTACATCAAGTCATATAAGAAATATCACAAAAACATGCCTCAATCATGCTCCTCGATATCACCAACATGCAACCTCATCACAATATACCAAGCCTCAAGTATGCACCATAACATATAACCAAAAACGTTACCAATATAGCCAATAATGCTTCTAAGAAATGTACTGTAACATCACAAAGATGTACCATACCATCATGTATCATTATCAACATGTACAATACCATAACCAAGCATGAGACTTACTCACATAAACTTACATATGATCCTTTAGCTGACCTGATACTCTGTAAATTGACCTGTAACTCTTCCATAGTCTATATCATTCCCGTACGAACATCATTATTCACTTCTATCTTTTCCTTGCTCGATAGAGACTACTTGTTACATGGGTCTTTGTGTGACATCCTCCAGGAAACCCACGGGGATGCATCATGGGACACTTACTTTATGATCCATGGGAATGACCATTATTAGGGTTTTCTCATATTTTCCCTCTCTCCTCTAAAACTAGACAAAAGATCACTTACTCATAAGATAGATAATCAATGAATGTGTGTATGTATGTACTTGTGAATGACTACTTGAGTTGTATTTATAATTTTTCTAGGTAACCTCTTCCCTTAAACTTAGGGTTTCTATATATTTCTTGTTAAAACCACTTTACCATTTCATTCATTGACTTGTGACCAACTATGACTTCTTGACCATTCTTTGGCGCTTCCAACTTCTCAAGTCCATAACTCCTTAATCATGAGGAACCACATGGTGTACCACATATCACTAGAAATGACATGACAAGAAATACACATGTATGAATGTATTACCTACATTTCCAATGTCCTTCATTTCATTATACCTATATCAACTTCGAGTCCCATAACCACACCTTTTGGGATTCATGTAGACTTCATCAAATGCACCCATCATATCTGTTGACATCAACCAACTCACCATAAATATAGATCATACAAATGAAAATAAATTGTCAATAATACTATCATATCTTTGGATATCTACAAGGGTTGAAATCAATATTGACCAATTGTCCAACACTATGCAGGTTGAAATTGATTCTTTGTCAAAAAATCATACTTGGGACTCGGTTCCTTGACCTCAAGAAAAGAACATTATGAAATGTCCATGGGTCTATAGGAGAAAATTCACCTCTAAGGGTATTTTTGAGTGACATGAATCACACCTCATTGTGAAGGAATTTTCTCAACAAGAAGGCATAGACTACACTGAAACATTTTCCCATGTCACAAAGATGAAATCTGTTCAACTGAGTCTTTCCCTTTCTACTCATTTTGGATGGAAAATCCATTAGATGGATGTGAAAAGTCACTTTATTTATGGAGACAAATATGAAGAAATTTTCATGGAACAACCACCTAATTTTGTGATAGATTCCAATTTTGTTTGTTGACCCAATAAATGGCTTTATGGTTTGAAGTGGGCTCCTCTTGCTTGGTATGCTAATATCAAAAATTATTTCTTCAACTTGGTTTCAAATATTGTGAATGTTATCCCAACTTTTATGTACTCCATACTAATGGAGAGACCATGATTTTTGTTGTATACGTAGATGGCCTACTTATTACTAACAATAATAATGATCTCATCCTTAAATTGAAGAAATGACATGTTGAATCCTTTGACATGATAGATCCTGGTACTCTGCATTATTTTTTGGGTATTCAAGTATTATCACTTTCTGATGGTTTTTTATTTCTCATTCTAAATATGTGATGGATTTGTTGGCACATTTTAAGATGCTTGATTACAAGCCTTGAGCTACTCCTTTTTAGTATGCAATAAAGCTTATAAAAACCTGTCAAACATACTCGCAAGTGATACTACACTCTATTGACAAATGGTCGACATTCTTATCTATCTTATTCATAATAAAACTAACATTTTTTTTCTTGTTAGTGTGGTTTCTCAGTTTATTAAAGAATCTAAAGAAAGGCACCAAAAAGAAGTCAAACAAATTTTCTGTTATCTGAGTGGTACCACTCATTTTTCTATAAAGTATTTTTGAAGTTCAAATTCGTTGGTCGACTTCACCGACTCGGACTGGGATAGTGATAGTGATGATTGGAATTCCACTTTTTTCTATATGTTTTTCTATAGCATTGGACCATTGGTATGTTCATGCAAGAAACAAAAGGTAGTATTTTTGTCAACTACAGAAGCAGAATATCATGGTTTTATTCAAGATGGTGATGAATCAAGTCTAGATTCACAAAATTTTAGGAGAACATGGCCTTCCTGTTTATACCTCGACTACAATCTAATATGATAATCGAAGTACCATACAGGTTGTTGAAAATCATTTTTTCCATAGTAAGATGAATCATGTTCAACTCCATGCTCACTATTTGAGACACTTGGTTCATGAGTATGTTGTCTCTCTTGAATATTGTAGAAAAAATGATCAGGTTCTTGATATCTTCACCAAACATTTAGGTGAAACTAGATTTATCAATATTGGAATGATGATTGGGATTCATGAAGTTACAATTATGGGGGGCTATCATAATGATGTAATTTCACCTCCTAAATCACCATAGTTTTGTGTTGATGGGGGGGGGATGTTTGAATATCAAACATTGATGGTTCATCACACATCTCTTGGTTTTAGTCGGTTGAGAGGTTTACCTACATCTAGATACAGTCGGTCGATCTATCAACCAACACACTACAACAATCAGTTGAGTAGACAATGTGCATGTCGGTTGAATAATCAAACAATTGTCGAAGATAGTCGAGCAATGGATTGAACAACCTAGGAATTGACGACAAGTTGGACACGTAGGTTTTAAGTCATGATTCATTGTTGAGTTGAATCGACATAGTGGATCTANGTACCATACCATCATGTATCATTATCAACATGTACAATACCATAACCAAGCATGAGACTTACTCACATAAACTTACATATGATCCTTTAGCTGACCTGATACTCTGTAAATTGACCTGTAACTCTTCCATAGTCTATATCATTCCCGTACGAACATCATTATTCACTTCTATCTTTTCCTTGCTCGATAGAGACTACTTGTTACATGGGTCTTTGTGTGACATCCTCCAGGAAACCCACGGGGATGCATCATGGGACACTTACTTTATGATCCATGGGAATGACCATTATTAGGGTTTTCTCATATTTTCCCTCTCTCCTCTAAAACTAGACAAAAGATCACTTACTCATAAGATAGATAATCAATGAATGTGTGTATGTATGTACTTGTGAATGACTACTTGAGTTGTATTTATAATTTTTCTAGGTAACCTCTTCCCTTAAACTTAGGGTTTCTATATATTTCTTGTTAAAACCACTTTACCATTTCATTCATTGACTTGTGACCAACTATGACTTCTTGACCATTCTTTGGCGCTTCCAACTTCTCAAGTCCATAACTCCTTAATCATGAGGAACCACATGGTGTACCACATATCACTAGAAATGACATGACAAGAAATACACATGTATGAATGTATTACCTGCATTTCCAATGTCCTTCATTTCGTTATACCTATATCAACTTCGAGTCCCATAACCACACCTTTTGGGATTCATGTAGACTTCATCAAATGCACCCATCATATTTGTTGACATCAACCAACTCACCATAAATATAGATCATACAAATGAAAATAAATTGTCAACAATACTATCATATCTTTGGATATCTACAAGGGTTGAAATCAATATTGACCAATTGTCCAACACTATGCAGGTTGAAATTGATTCTTTGTCAAAAAATCATACTTGGGACTTGGTTCCTTGACCTCAAGAAAAGAACATTATGAAATGTCCATGGGTCTATAGGAGAAAATTCACCTCTAAGGGTATTTTTGAGTGACATGAATCACACCTCATTGCGAAGGAATTTTCTCAACAAGAAGGCATAGACTACACTGAAACATTTTCCCATGTCACAAAGATGAAATCTGTTCAACTGAGTCTTTCCCTTTCTACTCATTTTGGATAGAAAATCCATTATATGGATGTGAAAAGTCACTTTATTTATGGAGACAAATATGAAGAAATTTTCATGGAACAACCACCTAATTTTGTGATAGATTCCAATTTTGTTTGTTGACCCAATAAATGGCTTTATGGTTTGAAGTGGGCTCCTCTTGCTTGGTATGCTAATATCAAAAATTATTTCTTCAACTTGGTTTCAAATATTGTGAATGTTATCCCAACTTTTATGTACTCCATACTAATGGAGAGACCATGATTTTTGTTGTATACGTAGATGGCCTACTTATTACTAACAATAATAATGATCTCATCCTTAAATTGAAGAAATGACATGTTGAATCCTTTGACATGATAGATCCTGGTACTCTGCATTATTTTTTGGGTATTCAAGTATTATCACTTTCTGATGGTTTTTTATTTCTCATTCTAAATATGTGATGGATTTGTTGGCACATTTTAAGATGCTTGATTACAAGCCTTGAGCTACTCCTTTTTAGTATGCAATAAAGCTTATAAAAACCTGTCAAACATACTCGCAAGTGATACTACACTCTATTGACAAATGGTCGACATTCTTATCTATCTTATTCATAATAAAACTAACATTTTTTTTCTTGTTAGTGTGGTTTCTCAGTTTATTAAAGAATCTAAAGAAAGGCACCAAAAAGAAGTCAAACAAATTTTCTGTTATCTGAGTGGTACCACTCATTTTTCTATAAAGTATTTTTGAAGTTCAAATTCGTTGGTCGACTTCACCGACTCGGACTGGGATAGTGATAGTGATGATTGGAATTCCACTTTTTTCTATATGTTTTTCTATAGCATTGGACCATTGGTATGTTCATGCAAGAAACAAAAGGTAGTATTTTTGTCAACTACAGAAGCAGAATATCATGGTTTTATTCAAGATGGTGATGAATCAAGTCTAGATTCACAAAATTTTAGGAGAACATGGCCTTCCTGTTTATACCTCGACTACAATCTAATATGATAATCGAAGTACCATACAGGTTGTTGAAAATCATTTTTTCCATAGTAAGATGAATCATGTTCAACTCCATGCTCACTATTTGAGACACTTGGTTCATGAGTATGTTGTCTCTCTTGAATATTGTAGAAAAAATGATCAGGTTCTTGATATCTTCACCAAACATTTAGGTGAAACTAGATTTATCAATATTGGAATGATGATTGGGATTCATGAAGTTACAATTATGGGGGGCTATCATAATGATGTAATTTCACCTCCTAAATCACCATAGTTTTGTGTTGATGGGGGGGGGATGTTTGAATATCAAACATTGATGGTTCATCACACATCTCTTGGTTTTAGTCGGTTGAGAGGTTTACCTACATCTAGATACAGTCGGTCGATCTATCAACCAACACACTACAACAATCAGTTGAGTAGACAATGTGCATGTCGGTTGAATAATCAAACAATTGTCGAAGATAGTCGAGCAATGGATTGAACAACCTAGGAATTGACGACAAGTTGGACACGTAGGTTTTAAGTCATGATTCATTGTTGAGTTGAATCGACATAGTGGATCTA